>JADRCD010185734.1:455-30746 GCA_019843815.1 Montemys delectorum | reverse complement strand
ACACACACACACACACACACACACACACACACACACGCACACACGCACACACACACATGCAAACATAAGAAATTATTAGGAGAAAGTTTGGAAGAAAATCAATTCAGCAATGCATATGAGAAAAGTATAGTGGTCTATGTGTATGTATATCAAAATAAATCCATTATTTTGTGTGATTAAAACTACTAAGTAAAAAGTTTCAGAAAAAGAATACAATTATGTATTTTCAGGATTATATTTAGAAATGGGTATCCCCATTTTAAGCTGAATAATTTAGCCATGCTCCAGTATATGTGTAGTTGGGCTTATTAAATTTCAATACTGAGTCTATAAAACTATGAAAATATTATAATTGGCTGTATAGTATGGAAATAAGATAAGAGTGAAAAGGAGGTTGATTGAATACTTCTGGGTATCCACAATAGTGTCTGGGTTTAGTGACTATGTATGGGATTGATCCCAAGGTGGGACAGTCTCTTGATTGCCTTTTCTTCAGTTTCTGCTGTACACTTTGTCTCTGATTATTTTCCTTGAGTATTTTGATATCTGTTCTGAGAAGGGCCAAAGTACCTACACTTTGGTCTTCCTTCTTCTTGAGCTTTATATTTTATGTGATAAAAATAAAATATGGGTATAAGGAGCTTTTGGGCTAATATCCACATATCAGTGAGCACATACCACATGTGTTCTTTTGTGATTGGGATACATCACTCAGGATGATAATTTCTAGTTCCAACCATTTGCCTAAGAATTTCATGAATGCAGAGCCTAGGGGAAATTTTCCTGGACAGACACCAGTGGCTAATGCTCTAAGATCAAGAATCAACACATAGGACCTCATAAAATTGCAAAGGTTCTGTAAGGAAAAGGACACTGTCAATAGGTAAAAATGGCAACCAACAGATCGGGAAAATATATAGATGTCTTCTGAGAGGCTCTGCCATTTCCTGACATATTCAAAGGTGGATGCTCACCGCCAACCAATGGACTGAGTATAGAGTCCCCTTGGAAGAGCTAGAGAAAGAACTGAAGGAGTGGAAGGAGCTTGCAGCCCCATAGGAGGAACAAGAATATTAACTAACCAGTACCCCCTGAGTTCCCTGAGGATAAACCACCAACCAAAGAGTATGCATGGAGGGACCCATGGCTTCAGCTGAATATGTAGCAGAGGATGGTCTTCTTGGACATAAATGAGAGTGGAGGATATTGGTCCTGTGAAGGCTTGATGTCCCAGTGTAGGGGAATTCCAGGACAGGGAAGCAAGAATGGGTAGGTTTGTGGGCATGGAGAGAAAGGATGGAATGGGTGCTTTCAGAGGGGAAAAGAAAAAAAGGGGACAACATTTGAAATGTAAATCAAGAAAATATCTAATGGAAAAAATAGGAAAAAATCTTTACCAATCCTATATCTTATAAAAGGCTAATATAAACATATATACAAAGAACCCAAGAAGGTAGACTCCAGAGAACCAAATAACACAATTGAAAAATGGGGAACAGAGGTAAACAGAGAATTCTCAACTGAGGAAATGCAAAGGGCTTAGAAACACCTAAAGAAATGGTCAACATTCTTAGTCATCAGGGAAATGCAAGCCAAAACCTTGAGATTCCACCTCACACCAGTCAGCATGTTTAACTTGAAAAATTGTGGTGTTGGCAGATGCTGGAGGGGATTTGGAGAAAGAGGAACATTCCTCCATTGCTGGTGTGATTGCAAGCTAGTGCAACCACTCTGGAAATCATTTTGGTGGTTCCTTAGAAAATTGTACTTAGTATTATCTAAGGAAACAGCTATACCACTTCTTGGCATGTATCCAAAAAAATTCTCCAACATAAAACAAGGACACTTGCTCTACTATGTTCATAGCAACTTATTTATAATAGATAGAAGCTGTAAAGAATCGAAATGACCTTCAAAAGAGTTATGGATACAGAATATGTAGTACATTTATACAATAAAATACTATTCTTTTAAAACTTTTTAAAAGAAGGTCTCTGCTTGCAGAACAGATGCAGCCAGGAAGAATGGTGGCCTATCACCAGCACATAGGGAGCAGGAAAGTACACTAACCAGCCATTAGCCCAACAACCCAGTTCGGGTCAAGGCAACTAGACATAAAGCAGTCTACAAGAAGCAGTCAGATCACAGAGGCTCTGAGTATCCATGCTGAGAGAGAAGGATGGGGGCTACGGATCTCCTCTTTGAGGGATAGAAAGGAATGTAAAGTCTCCAGCCCCATCTTGCCAATGACACATTACTTTCCTTGAGTGGGTAATGGACAGTGACTCTGGCCTACCTAAACAGAGCAGAACTCATGAGCTTGCAAGCATGATTGTTTGCAAGCATGTGGCTCAGATGGTAGTCCATGATTGTTCATAGACTATACTGCAGATGCAGTAAGATTAGGTAAGAAGTTTAATAAAGTTGAATACTGGGAAGGATATTAAATTATGAGAGAAAAAAGGATAAATAAATCTACATGAAAGGTAAGTCTTCAAAGAAGAGAAAAGGGAGAAAACTTGACACAAAAGCTTTCAAGGGTACATAGGTTCTAAATAAATTCATGCATTTGATCCTAATAATTGGTAGACAAAGAAGGAAACAGAGGAGTTCCTTGATATTTCAAACCAGCTTAATCTACAAAGCCTTATCAAAGATTTCCTGAGGTACATGTAGAAATTATATAAATTATGTATATGTACATATACATATATAATATAATTTATATATACACATGTAGATATACTTGTAGAGGAAATATTTGGGCTTCATATACTCTTAATTTGATTTATCAACATGAATATAGTTATTTGTTCAATGGTATTGGTAATATTCAACCTGTTTTAGAAGGTCAAATGGAGCACACATCTATAGAAATGGGGCTCCTAGATTGGATGAGTGTGTAGTCATGAAGCCTACAGTCTGATGGATAAAATGTACATCATGTTGGAGGAGAGGATTTCAGTTTGTTTCAATAGGAGAAAAAAGGAGGCTTTGGCTTCCTTTCAAAGTAACCACGAACAAATTTGATAGAGGAAGACCTCTGCAGATTGTGGCTAGAGAAAAAAGGGGAGAAACAAAAAGACTAATAACAGGTGAGGTAGATATTGATCCCTCAAATTTAGGACACTTACAAACCTGAGATATTTTAAGATCTCTACCCAAAACTTTAGCTATACAGGCAAATAATTGTGTCAGTTATAGAATTCTCAGAACATACTATATGCTATCCAGTCATATGGCAGTCAGAGAGGTTTATATTACAGTGCAGTTATACAATCCAAACAAAAATTACAGAAAAAAGAGTTGTTTTTCATCTGTTCAAAGAAAGAGCAGGAAATCATTTTTAAATGACATATACATGTTGCTTGCTGTGTATATTATGTCAATAAAGAAATATTTATTACCTATGAAATCTTTATGCTTGCAAATAACATATAACAAAAAAACCACAATATTAAACAATCAAAAAGACATCTCTTATAAGATTTACCCTGGGAGATGCTGTAAACCTTAGGCCCACTGGCCAGGTTGCTGCCTGATCCTACCTTGGACTACATCAATTCTGCTTCCTCTGAAGGCTTGCTTGCAGGTCATCTGCAAAACAGCTAGGTCACTTGATCTAGCATCACATACTGTTCCAATCAGGACTTCATTTAAGGCTGTACTTTATCAGCATACAGAGACTGGACAACAAGTGTTGTAGCCGACTTTATTAAGCCTACTGTATAGAGAGAATCTTTTATATGCCACTTGTTAATAAAAAGCCAATGACCCTTTATTTTGAGGTAATGACTATCTTTATTGCTGAGGCGTGATTCTCGTATGCAGCAGGGTGATAGATCCTGTTTTTGCATCCATTCTGCTAGGCTGTATCTTATTGTTGGTGAATAAGTCCGTTGATATTGAGATAGAAATATAAAATAAATTTAAAAAAATGAAAAGAAACTTTGAACCTATGTACCGAGCAAATGCCAGGTCTAGCAAACAGTGCTAGTCCTAGATTACTTGATTTAAAAACAACAAAAAATACAAAAAAGAATAGTAAAATATAAAAACAGATGAATGTTTTATAAACATCAGGAAAACAATTTTCAGCAAAGTACAAAAATTTAAAGCATTCCTTTCTTTAATTTTGTAATTATTTACTGTGGAATAGCTTGGGACATCAGTTCTGTTTTAAGGACCAGAATTGATGACTGAGCAAAGAAATGTAATTTGGATTATAAAATTCTTGCTTTAATAAAAATTCCTTAAACAGTTAAAAAATAACAACTGGTTGTTAATTCCTGTTATTTTGAAGTGGGTGATGTTAGTGTGTGTGTGTGTGTGTGTGTGTGTGTGTGTGTGTATCTGTGTGTGTATGAATGTATGTATATATGTATGTATGTATGTATGTATGTATGTATGTATGTATGGGTGCATATGTGTGAATATGTGTTTATGTTTACTTTCTTTGTTTTTGCTAATAGGTAATTACTTATTTCTTGTGCTTCTTGAATGTAATTATCCTTCTTTGGTTGAGGTTTTTATTCTAATATCTTCTGTAGAGTTGGATTTGCAATTTGGTCTTCATGTGGTTCCTGAACAACTGTAATGGTGGCTTTATCAAACACTGTTACCTGTATGTGGTATATGCTCTTCTACCTGGTTTGCTATGTCTGTCATCAATGGCAGTGGAAGTGCCTAGCCTAGTAGACATTTGAAGTATCAGTGTGATAGATAGACAGGAGAACCCTCACAACTCAGAGGAGTAGGGGAATTGGGATATAAGGAGGCCTGCTGTAAGGGTGACCATGAGGAGTACAGTGACTGGGAATAAAGTGAATATGTTTAAAAAGAAAATTAAACACTAACATAAAAACCAACAGCCAATGAGCTGAGTCAGGAAAAAGGAAGTGGGACATTGGCAGGAAGAGAAAGGATTCTGGGAAATAGTAAGAGATGAAAGAGAGATATTAGGAGAGCCAATAACCCAAGAAAGATTTGGACAAAGGAACAGGACATAAGGAAGCAGGTAGATGAACTTGAGAGAAGTTAAGAGAGATGCTGAGGAGACAGGAAGGAAGGATGGAAGGAGAGGTAGATAACCAAGTGGTAGATATAGAATTGCTTAAATAATTAAGTTAGTTTAGATCTAGTCAGGGGATGAGCCAAAAATTATGGTGTAGGCAGTTACTAATAATTTGTTAGTCTCAGAGTTGTCATTTCACAAGCCAGATTAAGAAAGGAAAAGCAGATACAGTATATATCTAAATGGCTCCAACTTCAGGCATAGAATTCAAGTTTAGTGAAGACATAGGAGAGAGGCAATCCAGTTATATTGGCATTGTAGGTCAGGCAAAAACTAAATCAGAAATACAAAGTTGAATCTAGCAAACTATTGCTTTTAAATTTCAGAACACCTCCTAATTCTGTTCCTTTAAATGATTGTTTTGAACGGTACAGCAGCAGAGGCAGAGTGGGAAAACCACAAAGCAAGAGGACATGGGGGATCCCAGGAGGCTAGGTGTGGCTGCTGCTGAGGTAAAATAGCAAAAGAACAAGCAAACACATCCCAAGAACTTTTTAAAAACACCCTGCTGAATAGGAAATTGGGTGATTTTATGAAGTCCAGACTGAGTAGAAAGAGTATCAGTTGGGCCTTATAGACAAGTAACTCTCAAAGCAGTTATCTAGTCATCCAGAAGGCTAATAGGGATCTTGAGAGGGCAGAACTGAGGGGGATTGTGCTCGCTAGTCACTTGCTGCCTTATCACATGGTGATGTCTTGAGGGGCATCCTCATGGACTTAAGACAACTTCTCACAGTTAAAACTGGAGAGAAATAACTTCTATGAGAAGTAGAAGGCAGGAAAGTCTTTCCTGGTGAACAAAGAGATAGGAGCTTGCAAAGGAGCAGCTCAATGTTTTGAGCTAAACAGAGAACAGAAGATGAGAGAAGACAAGAAAAAATCCAAAGAAAGGAGGCCAGATAATAAACGTATAATTCATGTTTAAATGCTTAAAATGTAAGGGATAGAGTTGCTATCCCACAGTCAAAATCTATTAACCCAGTATTCTTCCAGTCTGAAGGAACTGCTGGAACAAAACATATAGAAGAGCATGAGCATCCAGTGACCGATCCAAATTGGTATCCAGACCAAGGGGAGTCCCAAGGCACTGATGCTCTTACTGATGCTGTGGTGTGCTTGCAGACAGGAGCCTAGAGTGGCTGCTTTCTAGAGTCCCAGTGAACAGCTGAAAGTGTCAGATGCAAATATTAGCACTGAACCAGTGGCTGGAAGCCAGGGACCAAAGTGATTGAATTGTGACAAAACTGGAAGAAGGTGGGGGGCATCCTCATGGAAAGACTAGCAGTCTCAAATGACCTAGATCTTGAGACTTCTCATACACTGAGCCACCAATGAAGCAGCATACAGCAGGTGATATGAGGCCTCTGACACATATACAGGAGAGGACTGCTGGGTCTGGGATCAGTGAGAAAGCTCAGGGACAGAACAGGAAGAGGCAGATCAAAGACTTGGATGTAAACTAGCAGGTAGATGAACTTGGAGAAACACTGAGAGAGACACTGTGGACAGAAAAAGGAAGAAGTGGGCCAGGACTTAAGGACTGGTAACCAATGAAGGCATAGACATAGAATAATTTAATTAGTTAACTAGGTTAAGAGCTAGTCAGGCAATGAGAAAAAGCTCATGTCCTAGGCATTTAACAATAAATTAATAAGTGACAGGGTTGTCATTCCACAAACAGGACTGGTAAGGCAAAATTGGATATATTTATACGAATAACTTTGCTAAAGTTCTTGACTCCCAAAGACAAATTCTATGTATTCTATGTCCAATATCAGCCAGCAGAAATCATAAGAAAACTATGCCCACACCAAGAGGTGGAGTGGTTGATTTGGGGTTTTTCAATGGGTGGTGAATGTTTGTAGTCTTCTAATAGGGGCTGATCACAAACAGTTTGTGTCCTGGACAGGGAGGAAACAAGATAAAGAAGGGAAATTTAGGTATTTCTCTTTCTCTTTACTTTTCTTTTCTCTGTTCTTCATTTTCATTAGGCGAGGGGAGGGTGTTGTAAAGAAAAGGGGGAAACACAAATTCTGCAAGAATAGTAGACACAAAGGGGTAGAATAGTGAATATATTCTGTACAAAAAAGCATTTCATAGCTACATTCTTACATTTTTAGAGATCTTTGAATTTTTATGTAAAATTGAGATTATATTTTAAAAATTGGTACAGAATTTTGTATATAGGTATAGAAATAAAGTAATTTTTGATATATTGTTATATGTTATTGTATATTGATATTTATTTGAGGATAGTTTTGAACACATGGTGTATATATATGTTTTAATTTATGTGTAAATGATGTCTAGATCATTCTTTTTTTTACTATGATAAAGTTGACTTTATTCTAGTGACTCATGAATAGCTTAACATATGTGAGTCAATAAATGTAATTAATCAGACAAAAATTATATGGTCATCTCAATAGATAAAGAATAGGTCCTTGACAAAATCTAACATCTTTTTTTCTTTTTGTTTTTTTATTTTTTTGATTAGATATTTTCTTTATTTACATTTCAAATGTTTCTCTTTTCTTGGTTTCCCCCCCCAGAAAACCCATTATTCCCTCCCTCTTCTCCTGCTCACAAACTCCCCCTCTCCCACTTCCTGACCCTGACATTCCCCTACACTGGGGCATAGAGCCTTCACAAGACCAAGGGCCTCTCATCCCATTGATGACCAACTAGCAATACTCTGCTACATATGCCACTGGAGCCATGATTCCCACCATGTGTATTCTTGCCTAAGTAATTCTTAACGATAACAGTTAAAGTTCAAGTTATTTTAAAAGCTGCTATAAACAATGTTAGTAATAAATGAAAAAGATACAAATAGTCAGATACTGCAACTCATGATTATATTGGATACTGGTTAATTAATTGGTGCATGCCTTTAATCCCAGTGCTTGGGAGGCAGAGGCAGGTGGATTTCTGAGTTCGAGGCCAGCCTGGTCTCCAGAGTGAATTCCAGGACAGCCAAGGCTACACAGAGAAACCCTGTCTCAAAAAAACCAAAAAAAAAAAACAAAAGATATTTCAAGGTTACTCAGATAGTAATAGCTAAGAATAAAGTCTGTCAATTCAGTTATGTTATAGATAGATCATTGGTCTTCAAACCTCATGATGCATTGAATATGGAATTTAACATTCCTTCATTATTAAAATATCTTTTTTGAATATGAGATAAGTCTATTCCTGACAGAACCCACATTACACTTCAAAGAAGAGGCTTAGCATCATTAACTTCCATATGGAGTTGTATCAAGTTTGGCAAGCTAGCCACTGAGCAAAGAAAATGATCATGCATCAACTTCAGAAAAAATTCTGTAATGAAAGGACAAATACATGCAGGAGGTAAACTGTCCAGCTTTGTCAAGACAGGGCAAGCAAATTATTCATAATTCCTGTGTTATATAAGTCTGTCAGATATATCAGTACAGAATAAGAGAGACAAATATGGGAAATACCTTAGGCAGCAAACTATGTCCTTTGTTTTAGTTCATTGATAAATTCCTTTATTTATTTACATTCCAAATGTTATCTTCTTATCAATTCCTCTTCCAAAATTCTTCAATCCAGTCTTCCTCCCCTTTGCCTCTGAGAGGGAGCTCCACTGAACCCTATACCCATACACCCCCACCGCATCCCTCCCAGCATCTTCTGTAGGTGAGGCCTCAAGTCTCTGTAGGACTAGGCGCATCCTCTCCCACTGAGGCAGACAAGGCAGATGAGAGGAATAAGGGTGGAAGAATGAGCATTAAAAGATCTTTCAGATGAGATAAAATCTTGCTGACCATGGCTTCAAGAAGTAAGAATTTTAAATTAAAAAAAAAAACCTGGGAAAAAATTGGAAGAGCCCTAAGAAATAATCAGGCAGATAGATTCACTCTCTGCCTCTGGGAACTCATAAAGGAGATTATAGAGGAGAAAGAAACACAGATGTCAGATAGCAGACAGAGCTCGCAGGAGTCAGATAATACAGACATGGAAAGCAAAGAAGATCTGAAAACTTCCTCAGAAAGGGAATCTGCTAGGTATTGTGGCGAGGAGTGGCTCCCATGTGCACCCACTGCTCCTCCCGTGGCCAATATGGCAGGAGAGATGGCTCAGAGAAATCTACAAATAAGTAAATTGGAGCTTGAAATCAAGTTGCAGAAATTGAATAATGAGCTAAATAAACTGAAAGCAGGATCTGGCAAAGGGAGGGACAGCAATCTTGAGACAGGTCAATCATCATTAGAAAGAGCCATAAGTCAGGCTTGTGAAAATGGGCAAGACACAGCTGGAGTGCTTGTGTTTTCTGTGGTTGAAATGCTTGATCAGCAAAACAATAGAATCAGACAATATCAGACCTTAGAATTCAAGGTGATAAAAGATCTAAAGGAAGATCAGTATGGTCCTACAACCCCGTTTAAGCAGGCACTATCAGATAATGTAATAGAATCAAATTTAACACTTCAAGATTGGAGAACCTTATGTAGAGCTACATTGCCAGGAGGTGACTTTTTTGTGTTGGAGTTCAGAATGGTGGGAAACCAGCAAGAAAACTGCCACAGAAAATGTTCAGTCAGGTAACCCAGACTGGAATCTAGACATGCTTTTGGGGGAAGGACAATATGAAGGAAATGATAAGCAGATTGAGTATCCTGCGGGAGTTTATGCACAGATTGCCATGGAGGCATGGCATGCTTAGATTCAATTGCCTGTGAAAGGCGAGGTTAATAGAAGCCCAGCCAGCATCTCTCAAGGTCCAGATGAGCTCTTTCAAAATTTTGTAGCTAGGTTACAACAGTCTGCTAGTAAAATTCTTGGAGAATCTCATACAAAGAGTCCGATTATTACACGGTTGGCTTATGAGAATGCTTGCGCAGCATGCAGAGCCACTATTCAGCCACACATGCATCTGATGGATTTACCTGGATCTATTCTCCTTTGTGCAGATATTGGGCCTTCTTATAACCAAGGATTCACAATGGCGACGGTGCTGTAGGGAACTACAGTTCAAGAGATCCTGGTGCAAATGCAGGAAAATAAAGCATGTTTTAAATGTGGAAGTCTGAGTCATTTTAAATATGATTGCCCTAAGAAACCAGGGGCCACAAGTAGGCAGCAGTCTGGTGGTGCGCCGAAGACCTGTCCCCAATGCAAAAGGGGGAAGCATTGGGCCAGACATTGTAGATCCAAAAAAGGCATTCAAGGCAATACATTGATGGGAAACGAGTGGTGGAGGAAGCCCCAGGCCCATGTCCTAAATCAACAGGGAGATTATGAGGCCATGAGGCTGCTGCCCAGCCAAGGAAATCCGTTTATGATCTTTTGAGAGTGACCTCAGGAAGTGCAGGGTTGGACCTCTGTTCCATCTGCCACAGAGTATTAATGCCAGAAATGGGAGTTCAAATTCTGCCTACCAGTGTCTTTGGGCTTTTGCCCACAGAGACTTGGGGACTTCTACTAGGAAGAAGCAGTTCTATCATAAAAGGTTTGCAGATTTATCCAGGTGTTATAGACTGTGACCATCAAGCAGAAATTTAGGATTATGGCTGCTTCCCCTTGTAGTGTTATTATAGTACCTACCAACAAGAGAATCACTCAGCTCATTTTAATCTCTCTGTACCCAATGCCTTTATTAAAAATGAGAGAGAGCAGAGTGGCTTTGGTTCCTCTGATGTGCACTGGGTACAATCGATCACCAGCAAAAGACCTAATCTTAAGTTAATTATTGAAGGAAAACATTTTGAAGGTTTAATAGATACTGGAGTTGATGTGACTATTATTAGAGGACAAGACTAGCCTTCAACCTGGGCTTTGTCTGATACAATTACTCACCTCCAAGGAATTGGTTATGCCAATAACCCAAAACAAAGCTCTAAGCTTCTAACCTAGAGAGATGAGGAAGGTAATTCAGGACAATTCCAACCTTATATAATGTCAAATCTACCTGTTACCCTTTGGGGGAGAGATCTGTTGTCACAAGTGGGCCTCATCTTATGTAGCCCTAGTGAAATAGCTAATAAGCAGAGGCCAGAATAGGGCATTAGATAATCTGAAGGCCCTAGGCCTCACCTTAATGGTAGAGGTTCAGAGCATTTTCCATAATTGCCACTATCTTGCATGCATCCCATGCTGATAAATTTCAGGGGATTAATAACACTCCATTGTGGGTTGATCAGTGGTCTTTATCTCAAGAAAAGATAGAAGCCACTTCCTCCTAGTGCAAGAACAATTGGAGGCAGGACATCTGTGGGAATCCAAATCTCTTTGGAATACACAAATATTTGTTATTAAAAAAAAATCTGGTAAATGGAGATTGTTACAAGATCTAAGAAAAGTGACTGAAACCATGGTACTGATGGGAGTATTATAACATGGACTCCCATCTCCAATGGCTATTCCTAAAGGATATTATAAAATAGTAGTAGATTTGAAAGACTGTTTCTTTACAATTGCTTTGCACCCTGAGGATTGTGAGAGATTTGCTTTTAGTTTTATTTATCTTATTAATTATCTATTAATTTTAAGGAACCTATGAAAAGATAAAAAGGGACAGTCTTTCCTGAGGGCTAACAGTTCTACTTTATGTCAAAAATTTGTGGCACAAGACATTGAACCTATAAGACAACAATGGCCACTGATATATATTTCCCACCACAAAGATGATGTCTTATTAGTAGGAAAAAAAATCTCAGGGTGTGCTTCTAAGTTACAGAAACTTACAACTTGCCCTAGCTGAGAAAGGACTTCAAATAACTCCAGAAAAGGTGCAAACTCAGGATGCTCATAATTATTTGGGCTTTAGTCCTACAGACCAAGCTGTTATTCCCCCAAAGATAGTTATTCACAGAGACAGCTTAAAAACCTTAAATGATTTTCAAAAATTGTTAGGTGATATCAATTGGCTTCACCCATATTTAAAGCTCACTACAGGAGAACTGAAACCTTTATTTGATAGTCTCAGAGGGAGTTCTGATCCAAATTCCCCTAGCTTTTTACCTAGAGAAAGAATATCAGGTTTACAACAGATGGAAAAGCTATTGAAAATCAATTTGTTACTTATATAGATTATTTGTTACCCTTGCATTTCTTAATATTCAACACAACTCACACGCCTACAGCATTGTTGTGGCAAAAAGCACCTCTTATGTGGATACATTCAAGGGTATCTCCTAAATGTAATACTTTGCCATATTATGAGACGATGGCTTATATGATTGTTCTTGGAAGAAAGTAAGCACTGACTTATTTTGACAAAGAACCAGACGTTATCATTCAGTCTTTTACTACAGATCAAGATGCCTGGCTAAAATAACATAGCACAAATTGGTTGCTTGCTCAAATAGGATTTCAAGGAACTATAGACAATCATTATCCTAAAGATAAACTGAAAAAATTCTTTAATGTGCATGAAGTAATATTTCCTAACATGACTTGCTCACAGTGTTTGAGTAATGCTCTTTTGATTTTTACCAATGGCTCCTTTAGAGGACGAGCTGGGTATCTTATGAATAATCAATAGGTAGTCATACAAACTCCTGGTCCCTCAGTTCAGTTAGCTGAATTGACCACAGTATTAAATGTTTTCCAGGCGGTAACTGATCCTTTTAATCTTTTCTGTGATAGCCTACATAGCCCAATCAGTTCCTTTGTTAGAAACATGTGGTATGTTTAATTTTAATAAGACAGCGGTATCTCTGTTTTCACAATTGCAAAATGTCATTCTTGCTCAAAAAAAATCAGTTTTATATCGGTCATATACAAGTTCATTCTGGTCTTCCAGGACCATTAGTTGCAGGCAATGATTGTATTGACAGAGCTCTTGTAGGAGAAGTCTTAATTTTAGATCTTGTTGCATTGGGTAGATGTGACCATGATAAATTTTATCTTTCTAGCCATACCTTAAGTCTCCAACATAAGATTACCAAGGAGCAAGCAAGAATGATTGTGAAACAATACTCTAACTGTGTTACATTATCTCCAGTTCCACATTTAGGGGTCAATCCAAGAGGTCTTATGCCCAATCATATTTGCCAGATAGACATAACTCATTATTTAGAACTTGGAAAGCTTAAATATATACATATCTACATTGACACTTGTTCAGGATTCCTATTTGCTTCTCTACATTCAGGAGAAGCCACTAGAAATGTAATTGATCATTTTTTACAAGTCTTTAATGTTATGGGATTACCTAAAGTCACTGGCAAAATTTTTACATCATTTTGTAAAGAATTTGGTATTGAACATAAAACTGGAATTCCTTCTAACCCTATAGGGCAAGGAATTGTTGAACATGCACATCACACTCTGGAAAATGGGATTTTAAAAACTAAAGGAAGAGAATTATATCCTCCTAGATCTTCAAAGGCAAAACTTTGCCTTTATTTTATTTGTTTTAAATTTCCTGTAGACTAACATTAAAGGTCAGTCTCATACTGACCACCACTGGCATCATAACACTTCAAGTTACTATGCCATGGTTCTAACCTGAGTTGGGTGCCCCACTTGCGAAGAATCAGGAAGGAGACTGCTGCAAAAGCATGAGATTAATTTATTAATTGAAACTGGTATACCAGGGTCACTCTGTAATCGGGAACAGAGGACTCAGAGGAAACATAGCTTTGGGTATTCATACCATTTTCAGAAAAGGGTTATACAGCTTACAATGTGGGCTGGTTTCACTTTACACTTTACAACATGGGCTACTTACGTTTTATCTTTAGTTTCTATTGACTTTTCTCCTCCCAGTTAGGATAAGACCCCTGTGACACACAGGTTGGGTGGGGGAGATCCGCTCGCCCAGGAGATGTTTCTTGGAAATGTGCATTCCTTGGGGATGAGGGTTTGCTCTGTAAATTTTCTTAAAAACCTTTTCTTAAGGATAAGTGGACTTCCTTGCTTTCTGGTATTTTTATGGGGTATATCCGTTTCCTTTATTACTACTCCATGGTGAAATGGTGAGATCCACTCACCAACACATGGAGTGGTCCAGATCCTGTTCTAGTTTGGGACAGAGGTTCCGTGTGTATTTTTTCTCAGAAAGAACATGGGACACAATGGCTGCCAGAAAGATTTGTTTGCCAGGTGGATGCAGGTCCACAGTCATGTTAGTAATTGTGCTTAAATTTACTGCTGAAAAAAAATTTTTTTTGAGAGCTGACAATTTCTTGTCACTCTCAGAGCACTTCCTCCCTTCACCTGAAAGCTCACTCCTGGAGCACAAAGAAAATCTAAGCTCACTCCCAGAGCTTCTAGCCTGGAAGTTACTATTTTGCAACTAAATCGAGGGTCTATTCTTGAGGCAGAGTTATTGAAAGAGTTCCTAGCTTGGGAGCTGCTATTTTGCAACTCAATTAGGTGTCTATGCCCATCAGCACACCAGCACTGCTTCATGTGAACTTCAGAAAGACTGAACTCCAGAGATACTGTTTGTGACAGTATGGCATCACAGGCAATAAAGGCATGTTGTGACATTGGCTGTACGGGAATAAGGTGCATTGTGAAAACCTACATTCAGCGGAGAGTTTGCTGGAACTCTCAACCTAAGACAGGGTCATGTGCCAAGTTCCTGTGTTTTATAAAAACAGAAGTATCCTGGTTTGTAGAATACAAACTAGCCATATGTTATTTCTGAAGACGAGTAAGAGAGTTGCCAGTAGATATATAGCTGCAGGCAAGATCACCAAGGCACCGTGAAAATTCCATACATGACTATGGTGCATGATTATGCCCTAGTACAGCTAATTTTTAATAAACAGGAATTGTAATCTCCTCCATTAGCCAAGCAGTCCAACACACTGCCAGCCTCCACCTGGAAGGGGCTATCACACCTGAGGAGCCAAACAAAGGTTCTCTGTGGACTGTCACCTCTCTTCCAAGCAGCAGTTTAGAAGTCCACCCACCGAGCTAAGAGACTGCCCACAGCCTGAAAGCTTACCAGTTGCTGAGACTCTGGTGCCTGAGTGTTACTGCAATGTTTATGTTATGCAGATGTTATGGAACCTAGAGACTTGTCTTTGTTTCTGTACTTCATATATATACCTGATTCCCTCAGTAAAATTTGAACTTTCGTCAGATTACTTCTCTTGGTTACATTTATTTCTCCTGCATTTTGAACCCTCAGTTTCCAGGTCCCTGTCCTTCTCCTGGGAAGAATACAGTTCCTGAAGCATCAGGCAGCTTCACCTACCAATGAAGAGATCATGGAAACAGAAAATAGAGAGACACATTGAAGGTAACAGAAGTAATGAACCAAACGGATGTAACAAATATCTATTGAACATTTCATCCTAAAACAAAAGAATGTACCTCCTTCTCAGTACCTCATGGTACCTTCTCCAAAATTGACCATATTGTAAGTCACATAAGAGGCTGCAATAGACAGAAAAAGTCTGAAATAATGCCATGCACCCTATGAGATCACCACAGACTAATGTTTGTCTTCAACAAGAGCAAAAACAAGAAAAATCCCACATACACATAGAAACTGAATAACTCTGTACTCAATGATAACATGATCATGAAAGAAATAAAGAAAATAATTAAAGAAATTGTAGAATTTAATGAAAATGAAGGCACAACATACCAAAAACTTATAGGACACAATCAAAGCAGTTTTAAGAGAAAAACTCATAGCTCTGAGTGCCAGTAGAAAGAGATTCATAGACCATACACTACGAGCTTAACAGCATATCAAAAAGCTCTACAACAAAAAGAAACAAATACATTCTAACATTGTAGATGGCAGGAAATAATCAAAGAAAGGGGTAAAATCAATGAAGTAGAAGCAAAGAGAAGTATAGAAAGAATCAACAAACCAGGAGCTGATTCTCTGAGAAAATCAACAAGATAGATAAATCCTTAGTCAGACTAACCAGAGGGCACAAAGAGAGTATCCAAATTAACAAAATCAGAAATGAAAAGGGAAACATAACAACATAAATCAAGGGAATTCAACAAATAATCAGATCCCACTATAAAAGCCTATATTCAACTAAACTGGATAATCTGGATGAAATGGACAATTTTCTAAACAGATACCAAACACCAAATTGAAATCAGGATTAGATAAACCAACTGAACAGTTCCATAACCCCTAAAGTGTTAATAGCACTCATTAAAATCTCTAAACGATAAAAAGCCCAGGACCAGATGGTTTGGCAGAATTCTGTCAGACCTTTAAGAAGACCTAATTCCAATATTCTTCAAAGTAATTCACAAAATAGAAACAGAAGGAACACTACCCAATTTTTACTATGAAGATCCATTTATCCTTATACCTAAACCACAGAAAGAACCAACAAAAAAGAGAACTTCAGACCAATTTCCCTTATAAATGTTAGTGCAAAAATACACAATAAAATTCTTCCAAACCAAATCCAAGAAAACATGAAAATGATCATATGCCATGAACAAGTAGGTTTCATCCCTGGGATGTAAGAGTGGTCAATATTTGGAAATTGATCAATGTAATTCACAGTATAAACAAACTGAAAGAAACTACATCATCACCTCATTAAATGCTGAGAAAGCATTTGACAAAATTCAGCACACCTTTATGGTCAAAGTCTTGGCAAGATCAGGAATTCAAGCCCCATACCTAAACATAGTAAAGGCAATATACAGCAAACCAGTAGTCAACATAAAACTAAATGGAGATACACTTGAAGCAATCCACTTAAAATCTGGGACTAGACAAGGCTGGCCATTCTCTCCCAACCTAATCAAGATATTTATCCAATTCCTAACTAGAAGCTATTAGAAAACAAAAAGAGATCAAATAGAAACAAATTGAAAAGGAAGAATTAAAAATATCTATATTCACAAATGATATACTAGTATACATAAGTGAACCCAAAAATTCCAACAGAGAACTCCTAGAGGTGATCAACAACTTCAGCAATGTAGCTGGACATAAAATTAACTCAAAATCAGTAGCCTTCCTCTTTTCAAAGAATAAATGGGCTGAGAAAGAAATTAGGGAAATGGCACCCTTCACAATAATCACAAATAATATAAATTATCTTGGTGTGACTCTAACCAAAAAAGAGAAAGATCTATGCAACTTCAAGGGCCTGAAGAAAAATATCGAAGAATTCAGAAGATTAAAGTTCTCCAAAAATCATGGATTGGCAGGGTTAATATAATAAACATGGCCATCTTGCTAAAAAGCAACCTACAGATTCAATGAAATCCCCAAAAAATTCCAACTCAATTCTTCATAGAGTTATAAAAAGCAATTCTCAAATTCATTTGGAATAACAAAAAACCCAGGATAGGAAAAAGTTTCCTCAATATTAAAAAACTTTCTGGGGAAAGCACCATACCTGACCTCAAAGTGTAATACAGAGCAATTAAAACTGGGGTATTAGTACAGAGCCAGGTAGGTAGATCAATGAAATAGATTGAAGAGCCAAAAATGAACCCACATACCTATGGTCATTTCATCTTCGACAAGAAAGCTAGAATCATCCAATGGACAAGAGACAAGCAGTTTCAACAAATGGAGCTGGTTCAAGTGATGGTCAACATGAAGAATAATGCAAATTGATCCATTCTTCTCACCCTACACAATGCTCAAGTCTAAGTAGATCAACAACCTCCACATAAAACCAGATATGATGTATCTAATAGAAGAGAAATTGGGGAAGGTCCTCAAACATATTGGCACAGGGGAAATTTTCCTCAGCATAACACTGATTGCACAGGTTCTAAGATCCACTATAGACAAATGCGCCCTAACAAAATTGAAGAGCTTCTGTGAGGCAAAGGACACTTTCAATAGCACAACACTGCAACGTAGATATTGGCAAATAATCTTTACCAATCATACATCCCATAGAGGGCTAATTTGCAATATATACAAAGAGCTGAAGAAGTTAGACTCCAGAGACCCAAATAACTGAATTAAAAAATAGGATACAGAGCTAAACAAATTATTCTCAAATGAGGAATCTCAAATGTCTGAAAAGCACTTAAAAGAAATATTCAACATCCTTACTCATCAGGGAAATGCAAATCAGAAAAGCCATGAGATTCTACCACAAACCAGTTGGTATGGCTTAGATCAAAGTCTGACATTACAGCAGATGCTGGTGAGGTTGTGGAGAAAGAGGAACACTCTTCCATTGTTGGAGGCATTGTTATAACTACTCCTGATTATATACTCAAAAGATGCTTCAACAATTTAACAAGGGCATATGGTCCCCTGTGTTAGTTGAACCCTTGTTTATAATCGTTAGAAGCTGGAAAGAACACAGATGTCTTTCAACAGAATAATGGATACAGAAAGTATGGTACATTTATACAATGGAGTACTACTCATCTAATAAATCAATGACTTTAAGACATTTGCAGGAAAATACACGGAACTAGAATATATCATCCTGAGTGAGGAAACACAGTGACAAAAGAACACACAGGGTATATAGTCAGTGATAAGTGGGTATGCAGCATAAAGTTTAGAACACCCATGATACCTCTTACAGACCATTTGAAGCTCAAGAATAGAAAAGACCAAAGTGTGGATGCTCCAGTCCTACTTAGAAGGGGGGACAAAATAAGCATGGAAGGTAGAGGTTGGGTGGGACATTGGAGGAAGTGAGGAAAGAGAGGGCACAAAGGGGGCAGGTTCAGGTATGAGAGGTGACAGGGAGAATTAGAGAAGGTCATGAAATTGAATAAATGTGATGGGGAACTGTTTGTAGCCACCAGAGAGTCCCAGTTATCACAGAAAGAAAGAGTCTCCCAGGACCCAGTAGGGATAACATTAGGTAAAATATCCAACCAAGGTGAGAGAGAATCTGCAAAGAACTTATGGATGTTATGCATGGCCCCTGTAAGAAGGAAGGGCCAACCCACCCATCTCAAAAAGTTAAACCCAGAATTGCCCCTGTATAAAGAAAATACAGGGATAAAGAGTGGAGCAGAGACTGAAGGAAAGACCATCCAGAGACAACCCCACCTGTGAATCTATCCCACATGTAGACATTAAACTGAGAGGAGTGCTTGTTGAAAGGAGACTGATATAGCTGTGTCTTCAGAGGCCCTGCCAGAGCCTGATCAACACAAGTGGTTATGCTCACAACCCAACTTTGGATGGAGCAAGTAGACCCTAATGGGGGAGTTAGAATAAGGACTGAAGGAGCTGAAGGGGTTTGCAACCCCATAGGTAGAACAGCAATATCAATGAACCAGTACCCTCCAATCTCCGAGGGATTAAGTCAACCAAAGAATACACATGGTGGGACCCGTGGCTCCAGTCGATTATGTAGCAGTGGATCACCTTATTTGGCATCAATATGAGAAGAGGCCATTGGTCTTGTGAAGGCTTGGTGCCCTAGTGTATGGGAATGCTAGTGTGGTTACTTGGTAGTGTATAGGTGAGTGGGAAAGCACCCTCATAGAAATGTGGGGGGGTTGATGGGATGGGGTTTGTGGAAAGGAAAGTGAGAAAGGGGATAAAATTAGAAATGTAAAAAAAATCAATGAAAACTGCCTTAAAGAACGTAGACACAGCAAAGTAGTTCAGAAATGGGATCCAGGTCTAGACAAAAACTCTTGACAGGAACATCTAATGGCTGAGAAGCTCTTAAAGAAATGATCACCATCCTCAGTAATCAGTGAAATACAAATACAAACAACTCTGAAATTTTATTTTATACTTATCAGAATGACTAAGATCAAAACTCAGGTGATTTTCAATCAAAAGCTAATGATTGGAAGGATGTAGAGCAAGGAAAAAACTCGCAATTCTGCCAAGAAATAGTTCTTCATGATGAATATAGGATTGCTTTATAAGTTTTTTCTGTTGTGGAATTCTTTCTCAGTAAACATTAGTTTTGTAGATTCTTTTTTCCTTTTTTATTTATTTTTTATTAGATATTTTGTTTATTTACATATCATACAACATCTCCTTTCCCAGTTTCCAAAAAAATAAAAAAATAAAATAAAATAATAATAAATAAAAAACAAAAGCAAAAACAAAAACAAACCCCTGTTCCCTCCTCCCTCCCCCTGCTCACCACCCTACCCTCTCCTACTTACTGGCCCTGGCATTCCCCTACACTGGGGCATAGAACCTTCACCAGGCCAAGGGCCTCTCCTCCCACTGATGACTGACTAGGCCATTGGAAAACACATAGGACAGTAATGACCTCTTGAAAACCCAGTACTTTTGGGTGAAAAGGCCCCAGTATAATGAAGTGCAGCCATACTCTGAGAGAGTCTTCAGCAGGCAACTAGAGGGTCAGTCCTTAAGAAAGGTAATTTGAACGAGAATTTTAAAGGGCCTGTGCAATTATTTAGAGGGCGAACATTTCACTTTGAAATTTGTTTCAGAGTAGAAGAATGATAACACATCTGAGGCAGTGCTATCACAATGCATTGCAGTATTTCAGCATTAGGGTTATTTGGTATCATTTCCCAAGCTACAATAACGTGCTATGGAACAGTTGGGAGTCATCGAAACAAGAGGTCATTTCACCCAACTAGGCAGACGAACAGAAGAACCAAGGCAATCAGCTCCTGTGAGCACTTCCAGACCTCGTCAGGATGGAAGAGTCCCCTCTGTCTTTCACCTGCTTACTCCTTCCCTCCTCACCCTTCCTCTCTCCTGCCCAGAGTCTCTCTCTCTCTCTCTCTCTCTCTCTCTCTCTCTCTCTCTCTCTCTCCATGCCTCCTCTCCTACCTTTGTACCTTTATTTAAGAAAAGAAGTCTCCTTCCAAACAGAACCTTTCTCAGAAATTAATGGCCCTCTCCCCACAAGTCTCTGAAGCTAGGAGAAAACATGTTTAATATGTATTTTCTCTTCCAATTTCTTATTTTGTTGAGTTCGTATTTTGGCATTTGTGAGAGTATTTTCTTTTCTCTATGAATATTTACATTTTTTCTATACTTTTACACATCTATAACTTTAATTGTAGGTTTTAGTTACTTGTCATATATGGTAGAGATCATGGTGCCCCTAAATGTTCTTTAAGCTTATTTTGTCCATAATTCAAATGATAAGAACAATAGTACAATGCAGATAGGATTAAGTAATTTTGAAGTTTTAATTATATTGGAATCCAGGTAATTTTATTCATTTAAAAACTACTAATTCGGAATATTCATAAAGTATTCATGAATATATGAGTAGCTGTGCTTCCAAACTTTCATTGATTTTTTACATTTTGAAAAAAGTAATTTATATTTTAATCAGAAAGATATATTTTTATTTTTATTATTTATGCAACTGAGTAAGGATTAGTCTTAGGTTAAGTGTTAGTGTTAAATCAGCTAAAAGGCAAACTACAGTGAAGTAATTTTTCATTTTAATTTTAAAAGTAACTCCAATGAAATTATGGGTAGGCACTGGCAATTAAAAATTTTTTCTTGAATATTTAAATTTTTTACTTAAAACTAACTGAACAAACAGACTGCAAAGTAGAAACACTTGGGAATATTTTCCATGGACTTACATATTAAGATATTAAGATTTCTCTTACTCTAAAGAACAATTGTCAAGTGCTGAGAGTCAGAGAACCATTGTTTTCCTAACTGTGTACAAATGAGGTAGGGGCAAATTATGGTTACATATTCAAAAATAGTTGGGCACACAAATTTGCCTTGATCATACACAAGCTTACACACAAACACACACACACAGACATACACATATACAAACAGAGACAGAGGGGGGGAGAGAGAGAGAGAGAGAGAGAGAGGGAGTGGGGGAGAGAGAGAGAGGTTGCAATCATAAGTAAGAGACCATTAGTATTAGAAAGAGCAGGCAGAGTGGGGAGGGGATAGGGTATATCTGGAGATGGGATAACATTTGAAATGTGAATAAGGAAAATCTCTAATAAAAGCAATAAAAACAAAGAGTGGAGAAAAGTAGTGTCAGAGATTCTCATGAAAAGTACAGTGAGATATATGCATGAATATATCACAAGAAAAGCTACTATATTTTTATGAATTAAAAATACTTAGTAAAATGCATAAAAAAGATAATAAAATTATGTTCTTTTCAGGAAAATGTTTTGAAATGGACATCATCAATGTAAGCTAAATAATCTAGCTTCACAGCAGTGTACATGCAGGTGGACCCAGTGACTTTCAAAGAAAGAACACTCAAAATTAGGAAAAAATTCCCACTTGAGTGTATTGTATGGAAATGGAGGAGGGAAATGAGGATAGGTTTGATCAAACTCCATTACATACATGTATGGTATCCTTGAACTGTAGACAAACATTTTATAAATAAACAATTGAATTAAATATTATAATATTAAAGCAGGAGAAAATGTCTAAGATGTCTAGAACTCCAACCTGATACCTATCCGTTCTTCATCCCCTCTTTCCTCCCTAATAACTTTGCTTATCAACTCTTGTGTAATCTCATTTCTGTTTCCATTGAGACTAGAGGTGATATTTTCTTTCATGAAACATTACTCTCTTCACTCATTGTTGACACTGAAGGAAGGCAGGAAATGGATGTGAGTTGAATGATATTTAGCAGAAGCCACCACTGTGATGTAAGACACATAGCTAAGGTCAAGACTGGCTTCTTGCAGAACTTCTTCCAGGAGTACATAGTGTGAAACAAACTGTTGATCCTTTGTTATGGTGTTTCTCTCTCTGTTCCCCATTGAACACATTCTAAGCCCCCAAATGAAGACCATTCAGAACATACTTTCTAACAATTTAGTATCTGGAGAAGCCATAAATTTCCTTTGCATTCAATACAAGAAACTCCCAGCAATAAGCCCCTGCCTTTTCTTCTCCAGACACTTATTGTTAAGAGGACTATGAAATTATAACTTGAGTAAATTTTCCAAGTCCTAGCATCTTCCCTCCAGAATATACACTCATTATGGCATGGGGAAAGTTTAAGAATATACAATGTCATTAGGGACTATACTGCTTCAGGAGGGTGGGAGTAACTGGTTTTCCTTATGGAGACTCTTGGCTGATTTTCTTATTCATCGAGCTTCTCACAAACTTTTATAGGAGGTACTTTTCAAGCTGGAAGTTTTTAGGATAGTTCCAGCTTTATTCATTCATGTCATCTGTTCAAGGTATATAGTGTCATATATAATAGGGTCTTACACTGAAGCTCATGGATACAAACAGAGATAATTACAAAATTGATATTGTTTTGTTCATGTCTTGGACCAACAAAATTTCGAGAGTATTGCCAAACCCAGTTCTGTGGTCATGGTTTGGTAGTCTATGCTGTTTGTGGGGAGCATTATCAGCCAAGTAGTGCATGTTATTTATACTATACCTGAACTTTTTGAATACCTATATATTTATGTTCTCTAAATGTTTCAAGTAAAAATAAAGTAGATGTTCCCGTATTGTTTCTAAAACATATATAAATATTGTTATTTACCTTACTTTCTTTCTTCTACTTCTGTATGGCACTCTTTTCCAGTTAATTTCTGTTCATTTTCCCCATCTTTTCTCACAGCATCTTTATTCTAACATGTCTTCTCTAGAGCTTCTGTACATGCTTCACATGGGTGGTCATTTTTAAATCTATGGCTCCTCTATACTATATATTCTATTTTAAATATTCACAGCTATGAACCATAGACAGAGTAGAACATGGAGCATTTTCCTTACTGTGCCTGAGTGACATCACTCATAACAACATTTTCTAAGTCCATTTATTTACCTGCTCAATCTTTGAGAAAGCATCAATGCTTTCATCAAAGTAGCAGAAGACATGATCATCTTAGGAAAAATACAGTACCTGTTCCAATGCCAATTACAAATATACTGAGAAAGAGAGCAACCATTCAAATATTTGCATTGACAACAGTATAAAATTCTATCTATAAGGAAACCTAACAAAGATGTGAAATTTTTTTACACTGAAAACTACAAATCCCTGAAAATCAAAGATGTAGGAGGTATCAGAGTATCGAAGAACTCCCATGGTCCTGGTTTGGTATCATTAACATTGCAACATGTGTATCCTAAAAATATTTAGAGATTCAACATGATTCCAAACAGTATACACGTGGGATTCTTCATAGAAATTCTCTACCATCATAAACTTCATATATATAGACAAATCCCTCTGGATCATCAAAGATATTCTAAGAAACAAATAATTTTGGGAGCTTTACAGTATCAGATTTCAAGCCTGGTTACAGAACTATAGCATTAAAAAACTATGGTAACAGAAAAAATAGATACTTGGATCAATGTAATGAAGGAATCCCACATATGACTGTGCATAGATGTAGTCATGAGATACTTGATAAAGATGCCATAAATTCACAATGCAGGGAATGCAGCAACCCACAATAATGATTCTAGGAAACCTGGATGACAACATGCAGAAAAATGAATTTCCGTATTTTCCACTCTACACATATCAAATACAAATGTGTGAAGTTCATAGTGTGAAACCTGAAGGCCTTAAACTGTTAGAATAAAACATCAGCAGTGCTGAATGAAGATCCAAGTTTCAGAAAGGACTTTATGAATAAGACTTCTTTCGGAGAAGACTTAAGGTTAATAGTTGACAAACAAAATCATATAAATTTAAAAATCTGTGCTGCTAATGAAATTATCAGACATGAAAAGACACTGCTTAAAGAGTGTGAGAAAAACCTTGCCAGTTATACTTCTGAAAATAGATTAATATCCAGAATACAAAGTGAAGTCAAAACATAAAAACAACCCAAAGAGCAAATGGTTCAAATGAAAACTGACAAAGGATCTATAGAAAAGATGCAAAAAGATGAAATAAAAATGGTAAACAAACATTTAAGGAAGTGTTCAAAATTCTTAGAATATAGAGAATTCAAATTAATAGTACATTGATATTTCATGTTACACCTGTCAGAATGGTGAAGATCAAGAAAAAAACAGGCGAGATATCCTGCAGAAGATGTATAAAACGTGAACCTCCATTCATTTTTTTTTTTTTTGTGTGGGAAAGGAAACTAGGCAATCAGTATGTAATTGGGGATCAGGAATTTTGAAAACCTAAAACAAAATTTACCACATAACCCAGATTCACCACTCCTTGGCACATGCCAAAGTATTCAATATTCTACTCTTCAGGTACTTGCTCATGTTCACTGTCACTCTAGTCACAGTAACTAGAAAGGAAAACAACCTAAAGGCCTAACATGTCCTAAGTGGATTGAGAATGTGGTACATTAAAAACCATAAAATAATAGTTGTCTGTGAAGAGAAAATTATCCTTTATCATCATTTCCATATTAGGTTTTGCTCCTATAGATAAGGTACATTGAAAATCTCCCACACTCCACCCTGCTAGACTATAGTCCAAGGAGAAATAATGGAGCAAGGTCATTCACCTGATGCTCAAAGATACCATTGTTTGTCTTCCTTTCATAAGGCTATGGCTGTGCCTGTCTCAGCACACAGTTGGGAGAAAGTCCAGATCTTCTTCCAAGATGCTTGTGGTTCTGCTCACAGCAGCCTTGCTGGTCCTGAGCTCAGCTCATAGCCCAGATGACGGTACCGTGGATTATAGGGTGGGATCTGGAGACATTCAAGGAAAAGAAGAGAGAAAGGAAGAGAGAAATGATAGACAAGGGTAGAAAAAAAGAGGATTATAGGATTTCTGTTATAACAGTTGTAGTAGTTATGTCTTTATCATGTAACATGGTCTTTTTACCTAATATTCTATCTGAAATCCATAAAATACTTGAAGAGAGGAATATAATGGCCCATTTTGTGTTTAGAAAAGTCCTCTGCACAATGTAAAGAAACATTAAAAAAAGGACAGATTTGAGAGCATATCCTCATAGTCAGAGCAAATATTGGGAGCAGCCAGCTTTATTACATAGTGATTGCCAGAAAGGTGATTCAGAAAAACACAAAAGAAATAATTCACAGTGTGAACTATAGAATGAATTTAATTATGTAGATATTTACATATGATCACCAGATACAGCTCTATATATTTAACTCAGCTCACCTCCAGAATGTTAAGCAGATCATGTAATATTTGAAGATAGGTCGTCATGGATGTGTCTTCTAACTGTCCTAAGGGATACTGAAGAAACAAATGAGTGAGACATATTTTCAAGGTGAATTATGCATCATAGTTTCAAAAATGCAGTGTAATTTCTAATAGGGAGTACTTTGATAGTAGTTATCCCTGGAGAATTACAGATTTCTGTGGTTTGTTCTGGAGGGTAAGAATGCAGAGAAATCACACATGCTCTTGCACCACTGTACTGTTACAGAAACATCTCAGATAGGAACTGTTGAGTAGTCATGCTTAGAAGTGTGACTCTGGAAGTCATCTTTTGTAAGACCTTTGTAAGCTCTGAAAGACTGTGTTCTGAAGTTTCTCTTTTTCTCTATTTTTTATTTCTAGAGGTCAACACTGCTGATAATGAACCAGGTAAATCCCAATCCATCATTCTTCAATGCTGTTTAACTCTCTGTGTTTCAATGTGTTGTCACATCATATTTGTGTCTGATACATGAGTAAATATTACTAACTCTATGCATATAAATAAATATCCCCAAACCTGATGATGGAGATGTTATTGAAGTCAGACAACTTAATGAACTTCCATTTCTGCAGAAGAGATTATTTTGTTTCCCAACGCAAATGACTACTGTGAGATGAGGCTGAAAACAAATGTGTCTTTATGCTGACATCTCTGGTTGTGAGAGAATTCATAGTTTCATTTGGTGAAACTATGGTGTTCCTGTATGTAATAATAGAGCCCCTTGAACAAGATGGGGTTGTTGGTTTTGCTGTTTTTTCTTTGCCTTCATGTTACTATGTAATTGTCTTTGATTAAAGAAAAAACAGAAGCAAATTGTCTCCAGGCATTCAGTGTATTTGTTGGATATGCTTATTGTTAGTCTTTTTGTGTATTGAAGTGTATAGGTATTGAACACCTAAATTATATCTCATTGTAAGGATTGCAAAATCTAACTAAAACCCTTTGTACGAGCAAAGATTTTATATTGTGACCTGAAATACAATTTGCAACTCTCCTGAAGTTAATGTATTTTTCTTTCCATTACTACTCTTATACGTTTAGAAATACCAGTGTGATAAAAAAGGGTCCAAACCTTCTTCTTTGCCAGGTGTATGAGCACATACGTGAACTAGGATTACAAATACAAAATCTCTGTATTTTTGGAATGTGGAATTAGAAAGCCACTATGAGGTTGTCTGGGAGAGAAATTTAACAGTTGAGAGACAGGTTCTGAGAGAAAGGTCTATGTGATCAGGTCAGGGAAAGAAAATAAGAGGAAAGTATTTTATGAATGTACTCATATCTTCTGGCCCTTTCTATGCAGATGGTGTGCATCAAACTCAGAACTCAGATTCAGATACTTCTTCTGCTGATGCAAATACAGGGATTGACGAAGAGGGTGAATCATTACCATTAGCAAATGAGGATCCTTCTGTCAATTCTGTGAATGAACAGGAAGAGCCACCCCAGCAACCAGTACAAACAGAGAACCAAGAGAATTCTGACTCTGCTGGGAAAGAACATGAAAATCAACTTGGGGAAGAAAATGTAGAAGAGGTTGAAAAGCCACTTCACTCTTCTCCTTTAAACTCACAAATACCACCCCAACCAAGCAATCTAAAGAGGAGATATAATTGTAATCCCAGGATTTTATATAAAAATTTAGTGTAAGAGAAAGAGAAGGAGATAATGCAAGGAATACCAGTAAGAAGGGAAGAAATTGACATCAAATTTAGGTAAGATGAATGTGTCAAATTTGATAAGTAAAAAACCCTCCCTCTGTATTTGTTGAATCGTAGTGTGAAAATTTTCTAACTGGCAGCAAATGGACATGGCATTACCTTTTGCCTCATCTCAAATCTTAGCATTCAGACAGTACAGAGAGATACATCTTCGATGGTCTAAGATGACCTTGTACAAGATCTCCAATGGACTTGGGCCTTTGAGGTTCATAGCTCGAAAGCAGTTTTATGCTCCATTACTCCTTTATTATTATTAATACTTATTTAGTTAATTTATTCTGTAACAGTTATTACCCTTGGAATTGACTTGGTTTCCAGAAATACAGAAGCAATCTTTCTTTGATCCTACTTTCTTTGAGCTCACCCTCACTAGCCGTTCAACTTAAGTATATACCTTCTGCATCCCATTCACACAGGGATGTGTAGATCCATTGTTTCCAACTGATACCTTATAGATACCTCTAACTTTGATCAGAATTTCAATATGTTCTTCTGAATTTGTGTATGTCCAAGTCAGTTAGAATCCACCTTCCTAGGAGTACACATGGCTGGATATCATAGTTATATCTTATATTATGTTCCAATTTTTGTCCTTCAAAGTTATTAATTTTAATCCTCTGGCAATAATTTAGAAATATTAGTATGTGTATGCAGGTGAATATTGTATAAAATTGAGCTTTTCATGAATGATATGCTATGCAGATCATTAGGCTATTGATTTCCAAACCACATTTCTTAGAAAACTTCACTCTTTCATAAAGTCTGTGGATCTCCCCACAGCATGCTATGCTTGGTTTTACTTTGCTATTCATGAACTCAGGATTTTTTGTTGTATACTATTCATTTCCATGATCTGTCAAGATCTGTTTACAACTTGTTCTGTTAATAAATATTTAGGTTAGTTTCAGTTCTTCAACCAGTCAGGGCACATATCACTGAAAAACTTTGGAACTATATCCTGGAATCTTTTATATCAGAACGTATATGAATAGTCAAAGATGCTCATTCATATTCAGCTTGTAAGATGCAGCTTAGTTCCATTTTCTTCTCTATGCCTGACAAGAGTAAACCTGAGAAAATGGTGAAGGAATGAGGTGTAAGAGATGGAAGAAGAAGAGGGTATGGGTTCCCAGTGCTCATTCAGGGGTGCCAATAGCAATAAAGAAACCTTCAGCATGTCCCATTTTTTCTATAACTATCCTCCTTCCTTTTTTATTTCAGAATGATCCTGAGACAATTTTGTAATTGAAATGTATAGTTCAATGAGTCACTGTTTCCTATCTACACTACTCCAATAAAATTTTCAGCATGCAATTTCTGAGTGTTGTCTACATTTCTTAGTAATGTAGGGGAGTGAATTTGAGAGCAGTGGTGACAATAAAACAACACCTAGCAAAATACATCATGAACACTTACAAATGTTTCCATCATTTTTTCCCATAACACACATAGCAAATGGAAACACTTTATGTGCCTGAACCTGATGACTCTTCCTTGTGCTCTGTAGAACAGATTCTTGTTGTAATGTATAATCATCAGCTCTCCTTTGGAGATATTTTCCAATTTATATGAAACTGGGGAGATGTATAGAGAGGGAATTCAAAACCTGAGCATTTGTAACATTCCCCAATTCATTTATCTGGTTTGTACTTTTCTTGTCCCATGTGGTATATTTTGTTCCTTTGTTTGGATTTAAAGTATGTGTTCCCATTTTCTTCATATTAATAAAATCTAGTCAGTATTCAATTATCCAGCTGTTATATAAATGATAAATGTTTTATTTTAA
Organism: Montemys delectorum; assembly: GCA_019843815.1. Classification (NCBI taxonomy): domain Eukaryota; kingdom Metazoa; phylum Chordata; class Mammalia; order Rodentia; family Muridae; genus Montemys; species Montemys delectorum. The sequence goes on along the minus strand of JADRCD010185734.1, from coordinate 1,174 downwards.
ACTAAGTTTTGTTGTTTCAAAGCAGGGGGCCTTCTGCTGAGGCCCAGGTCTCCCTCTCTCCCGTGGGGCTGACCTGTTTGCTGCATGGCACCTTAATTTAAAAGGAGGCAATGTATGAATGAGTTATTTTATTGTAGGAAGGATAAATATGCTGGTTGAATAGAGAGAAAGAAAGGAGAAGAAAGAGAGAAAGAAAAGGAGAGGGAAAAAGGCAGAGAAGAGTACAAAGAGCAGAGAGGAAAGAGAGAGCAAGAGAGTAAAAGCACGTAAGAGTGAGAGGGGAGAGAAGAGAGCAAGAGGGTGAGAGGGTGAGTGAGGAGGTAAGAGCGAGGGAGAGAAGAGTAAGAGAGCCAGAGTGTGAGAGGAAGTAAGAGAGAAGAGTAAGAGTGTGGAGGGAGAAAGAGAACAAGAGAGTGAGGAGGGGGCAAACCACCCCTTTTATTGAATGGGGCATGGCAAGCATAGACTATGATCAGATGACTGTGTGTAAGGTTCAGCTAGAATGCTGGAAGTTTGAAGCATAGGTAGGGAGAGAGTGGGCAGCCTTGTCTAGTCCCTGATTTTAGTGGGATTGCTTCAAGTTTCTCTCCATTTAGTTTGATGTTGGCTACTGGTTTCCTGTATATTGCTTTTACTATGTTTAAGTATGGGCCTTGAATTCCTGATCTTTCCAAGACTTTTATCATGAAGGGATGTTGGATTTTGTCAAATGCTTTCTC
>JADRCD010185733.1:0-19493 GCA_019843815.1 Montemys delectorum | reverse complement strand
CACACACACACACACACACACACACACACACACACACACACACATTACCAATCTACCTAAAAATACCTATAATACGTATAAGTGAGTATATAAAGATATGTATGTAGTTTAAATGAAAATTTCCAATCTAGGCTGACAACATTCCCTCCCAAGAGCCATAGATTATCTAACAACAAACAACAACCATGCATGAGAAGCCTCTTTTGAGTTGTTGGTCAGGGTTGTCCAAGAGAACCTAAAACACAAAACATTATAGGCTAGTTCTGATGTCCTTGGTTGCCCCCAAGAGGCAGATGGTACATGCCTGTTCCTGAAGACACCATGTACTTCAGACACACGGGGCCCAGAGCACCTGAGCTGGATCTGACCTGAACTAGTCCTTAAGTTCTTAAGGACTAGTTTTCATGTTACCAGAAGGTGGTACGCAGCTTCCAAAGTGGGGAGACAACCAACAGTGCTACCCAGCCATGATGCCTACGGACCACACCAATGACCAGCACAGCACAATGATACTAAGGGTGCAGGAGTGGCCTGCATCCTGTGGCAGTAACCAATGATTTTCTAATTGGGCTTGAGGCCTGCTCAACAAGAAGGAAATTGTACCTGGTTCTGGAAACCTAGCCAACGACTCAAGGGGACTGAAGTCATGGATCTTGGAGAAAGCCTACAACCGTCACTTTACTAATCCAGCATAAACCCTAACTACATTTGAAATATTGATCTTCATACCCACAGCTAAGTGGAGTTCTCACCACTCATCAAGAAAACCATTTTTGCAACAGAGGAAAGCCATTACAGAAAAACCACAACCAAATAAAATGCATGGTTGTAAGAGCCTGAAGAACAGGAAGTTTGCTGAGAGATGATGCCTCCTGGAAATATCAGAAGCTACACCCATGAAGTCTCACCAACATAGCTGCCTAGATACAACCTGAATATGGAAGATGTGCTAACCTGAAAGGAAGAAAGCCCGTGAAGCCTCAACTACAGACAAAGAACTACAGGTAACTAAAAGTGCTGAGAGCTGGAGAAATATTTACTAGAGAAGAGTACACCAATTGGCTATCCAACACCAAATGGTCAGCTATGAATACATACACATACTAGTAACACTTTATGGACTGATGAGGTTGCATTTGTATATTTAAGAATATATTCTCTCATGGATCAAAGGCCCTGATATGGTCCAGTTGGACAAAGAGAGCAGAGACAGTGGGGCTGGGGGGGGGGGGGTGTTCAGAAGCCATGTGAGTACATTTTGTGAAGAGCCACAACAGGACCGCTATCAGAAGGCAGATCAACTTTCCTGACGGTGACTGAAAACTTATAAAGTTCTGGGGGACTAGGGTAGGAACATCCAGGATGGGCAAATGTCATTGGCTGAAGGCTTTGGGTACCAAAATGCCTCATTCATACGGGGAAGTATTTCATGAATCTCAGATGCTATCAGGAGAAAGGAAATTGAGTAATCTAACTGAGACTGCGTGACATTCCTCAGGTAGAGGCATATGTGGGGGCTTAGAATTTCCCAGACAAGGTCATGATGGACTTCAACCTTAATTAGCAGAATTTTCCCACAAAAGAGGCCATAAATTTTAAAGAGAAAAGTGGAAATATGTTGGAGAATTTGGAAGGAGGGGAGAAATTATATAATTATATTATAAACTCAAAAAGTAAAAAAGGAATTAAAGAAAAATTCATAATAAGATAGCAATGCTCCCCAAATTTGTCTGGAAAGCCAATGCAATCCCAACCAAAATTTTATCTGCCATTTGGTTGACTAGAAAGTGATAAGTTGACACTAAATCCACAAGGAAATGCAAGGGACCTGGAATAAATACAATTTAAACGGAAGAGTGGAGTTGATGTACTTACACTCTTTGATTTCAAATATTACTACAAAGATATAGCAATCTGCTGGCATATGAAAAGACACACAGATCTATGAGGATTCAGATTACAGAAATAACTTATCATAAGGGGCCAGTGTAACTCAACAGGGAAGAACATTCTTTTCAATGGGTGGTAAGACATCCATATGCAAAAAATATTGGAGTAGGCTCCCCATCTCCTATCATACAGAAGTATGAAGTCAACAAAAATCCAAGATCTGAATAAGGCAGTGTGCTGGCTAGTTTTATGTCAACTTGACACAAGCTAAAGTTACCTGAAAGGAAGGAAACTCAATTAAGAAAATAGTCCATAAGGTCAGGCTGCAGGACATTCTCTTAATCTCTCTCTGATTAGGGAGGGCCCAGGGCATTTGTGAGCGGGGACATCCTTGGGCTGGCCACCTTGGGTTCAATAATAAGAAATCAGGCTGAGCAAGCCAGGGAAGCAAGCCAGTAAATAACACCCCTCTACGGCCTCTTCATCAGCTCCTGCCTCCAGCTTCCTGCCCTATGTGAGTTCCTGTCTTTCCTTTCTACCTTGCTTTTTGGTCATGGTGTTTCACAGCCAAAGAAATGCTAAGGGAGTCAAGAGAGTTAAAAACCACAAAACTCTTAGAAGAAAATACAGGTGCCAGCCTTCACAGCCTTGTATTTGACAATAATTTGCTTTATATATGATATGATAAGTAAAACAACCAAATGAAAACCAGATACATTAGACTTCATCAAAATTTAAAACTTCTAGCAAGATTTGGTTGTGCATATCTTTAATCCCAGTACCAGGGAGGCAGAGGGAGGTGGATCTGTGAGCTTAAGACCAGCTTGACCTACAAAGCAAAGTTCCAGGCCAGCTAGGGATACACTGTAAGACTCTATTTTAAAATAACAATAAAATTTTGTGCATAGGAGGACAGACATATCAGAAAAGCAAAGAGGCAACCTCCAGAATAACAGAAGGTCCTTTCAAGCCACCTATCTGGAAGAGTCTTGTACCCAGAATATATAAAGAACTTTCAAAACTCAACAATAAAAGAACACATTTGAAAACAAGCAAAGAATTTGAAAAGATGTTTCTAAAAGACAACAGCTGTATCAGCAGCAGGGGCATGATGCTTGAGATCATGAGTCTTGGGAAAATGTAAATCAAAGGCACAGCAAGGTCCAACTTCATATCTATTAGGATTAACCGTAATTTTAAGATGGACAAAATAACAAGTGTTAGTGAGGACCCAGGAAAAATGAAACCCTCTTACGCTGTTGATGGGAATGAAAGACAGCTCAGCAGATCCTTCAAAGGCCAGACACTGACATTAGCGTGCTCTAGCCATGATACTGTTCTCTAAGCAAGCCAAAGCACTGACAGCAGAGGCCTGAACCGACACGACCATGTTTCCTGCAGCACTATTAGAGAGGGCTCCATGTAGAACCACCCAGAGGAACAACTTTGCTTAACTGTTGTAATCACAGAAAATCAAATGCTATTCAGCCATAAATATATGGGGTTCTGATACATCCTACCACATGGAGGAGACTCGAGGACTATAGGGTCAAAGAAAGAAGCCTAATGGGAAGAAAAAATACGCGGGAAAATTCCACTTCCGTGTGAGTGCACTTAACGGGTCAAGTCAATCAAGATAGAAAACAGAGGCTCAGTGGAATGAGAACAAGGAGCTAGTGCTTAATGTTGATGGTGATTTTGAAAAGGTTTAAACAGAATTTCACACAGTAAATGTAATGAACACACCAAACTGCACACTTACAAATGGAAATATGAGCCTGGCATGGTAACATACACTGCTAATCCTAGCACTTGGGAGGTAGGGGTAGGAAGATCAGGAGTTCAAAGTCAACTTAACTCAGCTACTTAATAAACTCAAGTCCACATGAGATTCTGATTCAAAAATAAATAAATACAAGTGACTACAAAAAGGCAAGTGTTGATATAGATATCACATCTTATAAATAAATATACTTTATATAAATGGCCCTATATTTTACAAGTAACTATATTATGTATATATCTAAGTTACAATTTGTATGGTACATGCATATCTCAACAAAACTTTTTATAAAGAGGAAAGATAAAAAGAAACAAGCTTCCAACCTACGGAAAGAGATGCAAGAACAGTGGGGGGTATACTGCCAGTGAAAGAAACCAGTCTAAAGAAGTTTTACAACATCTGGAAAAGGTAAAACTATAAAGACCAGTGGCACCCAGGGTGCAGAGGACGAGGGCGGGTCATAAGGCATCCTCGGGGAAGTGGAAGCCCCTGTGTTACACTGGGTGGTAGACACAGGACAGTATGTCTTTCCAAAACCTACAGAACCATGACACAGAGAAACTGAACATTAGCAGTAGTATCAACTCTGGCTGCACTTGTAGCAAATGTGCCTCACTGATGCACACTGGAGAGAGTGTTCTGGTGGAGAAGAGCACACAGAAACTATTTTTTGTCTAATTTTTCTATTTCTTTAAAGTGTCGTTTGAAAGTACAGTAACCATGGAGAGTAGAGTGAACTTTATTCTCTTTTATCACTTGAAGCACAGTTATAGCTCTGCATTTCTAACACAAAGGAAAGGAATGTTGGCTCTTTTCCTTTGCAAATTTGGCACCAATCCACTTCGATACTCTATACCATTTTCCTATGCCATCTCCTCTCCACACCCAGAATTATCCTATGACCTGAATTTCTGTGCTTTGGTTAAGTGAGCCCATCTCCACAGCCATAAGAGATTCCAGAGTCCCTAGAAACACTTCTCGAATTCATGACTAAATTCCAACTTAATTACACCTGTGAATTCCAGTGACATCAATGTACAAACGGCAGTGTCTCCTCTTTTCATTTGCTGTATTTGTTTTTCTCTGAGGTGTTGCTGGATCAGGACCTGTGTGCATTCTATGTTCTTTTGAAAGCAAACACACTGTTCTCCCAAGTGCCACAGTCAACACAGAGGATGAAAATGAGAATCATAGCTGTCTAAGGAAAACAGTGGCTAAGACATTTAAGGATAACTCTTTCAGGGTGATAACGGTGTGCACATCGACCTAGCACATGGGAGGTTGGGGCTGGAGGGCAAGCTCAGGACAGCCTAGGCAACATAACAAGACACTCTCAAAATTGAGAACCACCTCGATCCAGCTAAAGGTTTAAAACACTGCTCTGCACGCCTGTCTTTACAGACACCCTGTCTAATTTTTACGAACTGTTACCTTGGTCTTTGCCGGCTTCATCTATGTGTTGAAAATCCTTTAGCATTTGAAGGTTACAGACACCCTCTCTGCAATACTGAATAACTTTCCTAGAGCCATTCTTGATGAGGTAGTCCATCAGGGCGAGGGATTTGTACACGTGGCGCCAGTTCTTCCCATGGTCACTGAGTCGCTGCCACAGCATGTGCATGATCTCCGAGAGGGAGGCTGCATTAAAAGTCATGTCACTGATGGCTAACATCAGAGAGCTAGACGGGCCCCAGGGGTCATTGGAAGTTGCTTCCCTGACTTTTTTTTCGGCCTCTGAGTAATTTTTCACAAAGTTCTTCACTTGCCTCCTGAATGACATAGCTACAGTGAGTCTGAGGGTGAGGTGTGGGGGGTGAGAGCAATGGGTCAGGAGTGACTCGTTTACAGAGTGCCTGACAGATCCGCCCCAGGTTCTGCTGCTCTCAAACACAAATGATTCATCTCCACATGGTAAAGTATCGATTTCCTGCAAGGAAAGTAGAAAAAATGTGTAAGTTCCTCAAAAAAAAAAAAAAAAAAAGTCTGTGTTGTCTACAGAAGATCAAGCTAGTCTGAAAAAAAAATCCAGATTTAGTTTCCAAGAGAGCCTGTTACTTCACCAGCCAGAGGGAAGAGAGGACTCTATATAGGTGTACTTAGGATGAACATGGGAAAATCCCTCACAAGATTGACCTCCGCTATCCAAAGAAACGTAGGTAGTCTATCTATCTGCTCCTAAAATGTTCTGCAGAAAATATCACTCCATTCCCTTAGCAAGGAATGCAACAAGTTTAAAGGCTTACAAACACAGGAGACAGATTCGTATTTCAGGGGGAATTTGCACTCTGACATCTCTTTCCTAACACATGCTACCGTTATACAAACATTGTATCCTGGAAATAATTTGAATGGCGGTGAAAACTGAGTGTGAGGACCTCCTCGTACCCATAACCACATTCTCCTCAGAACCACAAAGCACTCTGATCAAACCTGAGCAGCTGCTGCTTTCTGTCTATCTAGGGAGCTGACATTAAGACAAATATTCTACCTCCTTGGATTACAGCTAATGCCCAGTACTCAAAGCCAGCATTTTAGCCTAGCAAACTGGAGAGAAAGTTTCAATTACTTTCTTTACTTGCTTTCAGGGGGAAAGGTGTGGTTTTTTAACATTCAACAGTATCAAAGCAGTATTTACAAATGTTATGGCTCGAGGAACTCCCCAAGGCCTGGAATGATGAGCATGAGTCTGACAGTCTCTTGGATGTATAGAAGAGAAGCATTTAGGTTAATATAAAAACACATTCAAACTTAAATGGTACTAGGCCCCAAGAACTCACAAGATGCTTGAGAATTATCAGTTTCTGATTTACATGAAACCGTCCCTCCCTCTTTTTCATTACTCTGCAGGAAGGTGAGTCACTTAGTTTGTAATTTCTCTGGTGATTCACCTCCGACAGGGACCAAGGCACTGTGCCAAATTGATTTCAAGCCCTGATGAGCATCCAGACCCAACGAAGCCTAGATGAACTATAATCAGATTTTGCTATCAAAGCTGCACACATCCAAAAGAAAAAAAGATCAAACTCATAACGACTGTTTGGTATTTTTAGTTTTGTTTCCTTGGCCTCCTTGGCTCCTAGCTCATGCCTGATTAATTTGTGTGTCAAGGGAAAACATAATTTTCAGAAGCATGGTTAAATAAACTATCACCTTTTAAAAACAAGAGCTCATTAACCCTTCAGCCTCTCCACCTTTTGATTAAAACCCAATGCACTCTCAAATAAATGAGATAGAAAATATGATCGATTTAATTAAGATTTCTCAGAAAGAGACCATATTCTATGAAGAAAAAGAAAGGTGTGTTTCTGTGACATTCTGATTGCCTCGTTTGCACCTCGAATGCGAGCATTTTGCTGGACTTCCTCCTGCAGTGAAAACCTGATTTATAATGGTTCAGTACGCTGTTAAAATTTTCAGTTTCTACCATCCTTTTTCCCCCTCTACCAAACTCACTCAATGCAGAGCTGCACTGTTAACACCAGCCTAGAATAACAAATATTGATCTGTGTCTTCACAAATCTATTTTTTCTTTAAAAAAAAAAACTGCCTTAATTATAACTTGCTGGAATTGAACAGTTGTTAAAAAGTCTTTTGTTTTTATAGCTACCTATCTATATTTTGGAAAGACTACATTTATTATTCAGTTTTCCTATGTTCTCTAAACTGCATCCTCAAATTTTTGAAGCGTTTTCTTAAACAAATATTCTGTTTTCTAAAAAAAAAAATTAAGAGCCTTCTAACCCAAAACAGTAGTTTAAAATGGATGTGCCTAACACCATGCCAAAACTAAACTCACCCAACTGTTACAAATGCCAAAGGAAAAAAAAAGTCTAGATAGGTAAATTAATATCACTTGCTCACACAGAGTGTCATGAACACATAATGAGCCACCATTCTCCCATAAAGAATTCAGCAACTGGTGCTAGTTGTAAGTACTGTGAGCTTATTATGTTTTGGACACGCAGCTCTAGAGAGACGCTTGTCCTCAGACCTTTAGGCAGCCTGGGGGTTGCAGTTACAGCCGTGTGCTGCTCAGATGCTTCAGGCAAGGGTGCCATACAGGATTGTGCTCACATAAAATTACATCACTTAGTGACATCATAGCCAGCTGGGACTGGGTTAGTAGAGCCTATGTCTGTGTCCACCTCATAGTGCATGTCTCCGAATGTGCTCCTGTCATCAGGATCCTTGTGACTATACGGCATCTGAGAAAAAAATCGGTGGCAAGGAGGCAAGTTTCCACACTGGACTCTCAGTTGTCTGGCCACCTCCAGCACCGACACATTGAGAAATAAGAGGGGGAAAGGCAATTCATGTCTCAGATTCATTGTCATCTGAGCTCTTCTCTCACTATAAAGGTCATCCCATAATAGTCTTTTCAACACCCATTTGATCTCCCTTTTGGCACTCAGATTTCCTTCCTGACATTTAAAATAATATATACTTAACTACTTGTTGATTGAACCCAGGACACATGAGAGGACAGAATGACCAGATGACTAAATGAGTCTGTTTTGGGATAACCTGGAACTGACTCTACAGCTTTCAATTTCAAAAATGACATTTAAAAAAAAATCCAGCTCCTGTAATTGTCATGTATGTAAAAGTTTAGAATTTGAGCAAATATTTTCAAAGCAACCAACAAATATCTCTCAAGAACCATTTATACAGTGTTGGGAAGAAATATAAATCGTGTTCCCTATGGTCAAAAACTTCCTGTTTAGACAAGGAACTTTCTTGGTTAAATATTTCTGAAGCAAATACATGATGAAGCTGAATCTGGTTCTCTTCCTGTGTGTGTGTGCACGCGTGTGTTTGTATGTGTGTGTGTGTGCCTTCCTGGCTTGGCCTGGAAGAAGTCTCTTAGTTTTCTTTTTGGCTCTGCCCACTTCCCCAACAACTGTTCCTTCCCTGTCATTTTACCAGAATTGAGACAGGAAAACATTTATCAGATGATGTTAAACTAGTGGTCCACAATCCCACAGAGTTTCCTTGAGGTCAGTTGAACTGAAATTTTGTTGTTGTTTTGAAAAGCACTACAATGCCTGTACCACACATTACAAAACACACACAGTAAGGAGTAGGAATGCTCTGAGCAACAAGCCCCACCAACATATCTGCAACAAAACTTGTAGATATTTGGCATAGAGGTTATATGACCTCACTTCAGTTCAGCTTTCACTACTAAATTAAAAGGGGAAACTAGTCTTTGAAACTTCAGATTTTGTAATCGAAAACCGAAGAACCAGAGGGAAGGGTTAGAGAGATGGCTTGGTGGTTAAAAGTACTGAGTGCTCTTCCAGCAAACCAGGGTTCTATTCCCAGCACCTACATGGCAGCTAATATAATTTGTAACTCAAGTTCCAAGGGCTCTGACACCCCTTCTGGCCTATGCAGGTACTGCACACACAAGGTGCACAAATGTCCATGCATACAAAAGACCCACATGTAAAAATTTAAACAAACAAACAAACAAACAAACAAACAAAAAATCAAATAAAAACAAAAAACAAAACCTAGAAAAACTATCCAGACTTGGGACAATATTAACAATAACATCTAAGAAAATGAGTTCCCAAAGGCATCTCTGGAAAGATGACATTTTAGAAAGTGCTAGGAGGAATGCAGAGTTATTGTTTCTTCACGTTCTGACTACAGGCTTGAGTTTGGCTCAGGAGGAAACTGGTTCTGCCCGAGATTGTTAATCAAGCCATTATAGAGAACACTGTGGCATTGAAAGAGATTATGGTGTGGATGGAGAGAACTCCACACTGAAAGAGGCCGAGAGACCCTTTTGAGCCACTACTGAGTTCAGCAATTTTCCCAAAGCTTATTACATAGTAACCTCCATCCTAGGGAAGGAGGGGAGTAAGGGAGACAGGCACACAAGCCACAGTTCCCACCCTACCCCAACCCCCAAAGAAATGGCTACTCTGTGGTTTTGACAGGTGTCACCTCAGTGCATTTAAGATCAACTGCAGGGGGTTGAGGTCCATTCCCTAACTAATGTCATCTCTGTGCCTTAGTTCTCTCATCTACAGCACAAAGTACACCCCATAGGGCTGTGGCAAGAAAAAAAAAGTCAAGAGATTTGGAGAGAATTCTGAAAAAACGGAGGGTAGAGACTGAGAGCATCAACTTCCACTAGTCAGGGTCTAGCACCTTTTTCATTTTTCAACAGGGGGTTTGGAATAGTAAGCTGGGTCACTGAATCACACAAGAGACCCATACTGACGACTGTATAAAAAAAACGGACACAGTTTCCTTAGATGGGGAACGTCACTGAAGAAACTTCTGGAAGGCGGGAAGAACCACATGGCATCTGGTAGCCTCAGCCTCAGGGCCCGCAGGCCTGCCTGTTCCGCGTCTAGGCAGAAAGGTGGCAACAGGAGGGTTAGTCGGGAAGGCGGCTGGCTTCTCTCCATCCACCTTCTCCACACTAGAGATTACTACCCAGTGGACCCTTCCAGCCACCTACCTGGGGATCTCTTCCTCACCAAAATCAACCCCCCAGGCTCTTCGGCCTCCTCAAAGAGACGCAAGCGCCCATGCCGTTGCCAACTTCCGCTTCCTTGCTTCTGCTCCTTCGCTTCCGGTTCCTAACTTCCGGCCCTCCATTGTGCACCACTTGCAGGAGCTCTAGCAAGATGTCTGCAGCAGGTTCGTTTGACCTGTCCACAGAGGATCAAACAGATCGAAGGCAAAAGTCCTTGTTATGCAGTCTCGGCCTGTGCACTGTTCTAATATTGCTTTCTAGATATTTTACACTTTGCGTCCCTGTTGTAATTATAATGGGCCAGAAATGCCATCCTACAAGCACCGACTGCTACCTCGGAGCTTGAAGCGACTAATATAGCCTAGAGGTGGAAAGCAGTGTGTCTAATGGTCAGCGACACAGTAGCTCCGAGGACAGCTCGAGGTCTCACCGAGGGCTACTCTTTGATATATTCAGCCCATGAGCAGTGAGCACACGCTTTGTACCCGGCAGGAAGGACCCAGAGATAAAGCGTAGCCCCGTGCTGCCTGAGTTTACGGGTTAGTGGAGGTGACAGGCACAGTCATAGAAGATTGTGACAAGATATGTATTGCATAATGAGAGAGGCGTGAGCATCTAATTCTGCCAAGGAGTATTTAAGGGCAGATTTCACAGAACACTTTACATCTGAATTAAATCTTAAAGGATGACAGGAAGTTCATGGGGTAGACAAAGAAGAGGAGGACATCAGAGACAAAGGACATATCATGTATAAAGCAGGAAAGCAGAGAGCGCCTATTATCTCAGTGAAACTACAAGTCCTCTAGTGGCTGTGACTGTAGGGAAAAAAAAAAAGGCATTAGTGGAACAACAGTGGAGGGAGATAAAGTGACAGAGGAAAGACAAATCCCAAGGAGCCTTCTCCCTATGGACATTGACAGTATAATCGAGTTCGTGTTTTAAAACACTCTGGTAACTGAATGAAATCTTGACCAGGATGGAAAGGCATAGAGGGTAGGAAAATACTTTGTAATAGAAAGTAAGGTTTGAGTGTTTTTAACCCTCCACGGCTTCAATTATTTAGTAGTCAACGTCATTGATACTGACCTGTCAATAGGGAAGTAAAATAGGAAATCATGAGATGTATGAAAAAGGTTGGTGTGTTTGAAATATTACTTACCTGGAGATAATATAATAACGGCTTAGCCAGAAGCCAAATGAAAAGCAGCCTGGAAGTCACATTGTCTGGGGCCTTGACTGTCAGTCCAAGAAATTTAGATTTTATTCTACGAGGTAGTGAGGGTACAAACAAGTAATTTATGTATTAAGTTATAATTCATTTATATCTTGTGCACGTTTCAAAGATCTGCTAAAATTGGTCATTATCATCCTATTTTATGTTTGATTAGAACTGCATTCATTCTGCATCATTAAGAATCTGCCATATGCTACACGCTATGTGAAACCATGAGAATGCAAGGAAATTATAGTCTGATTAAAGTCAGCCAAATAAAAGGTTGCAGGATAAAGGCAACCATAGAGTACAGTGGGATCAAAGACTTCCCGGAGGAGGTGAGCTTGTAGGAAGACACAGGTAACAAGGATTGTTTAGGATGTCCAATAAGCAAGTGATTTAACTGAACCCTTGACCCTAATGGCTGGCAACCAACTCTGCCCTCCCTCCCCTGTCAAAAGACAATCTTCCATCCTTGACTTTGACTCCCACTGATATTTCCAGTCACGATTCTACCTGCCATACCGTGAGGCCAGAGGTTGCAATTTTTAAAAACAATTCCATTTTCTCTCTCTAAAGGGAAATTTTTGCATGTGCTCAGAAGACCTGAGAGGATGGAATGTTGAGGTAATTCTGGGAATAAGTGAAGAAGGTCCCGAGACAGAAACACAGAAGTACCTACTTTACCACAGCCTCAAATTCAGTTTCGTTACTCACAGTCAACTGTAGTCCAGAAGTACTAAGTGAATAATTTAAAAAAAATCATAAAGTTTAAATTTGATGCCATTTTGATAGCATCATGCTCTGAACAACCCCACTCCATTCCATGTGGGACTCAAAATATCCCCTTTTCCAATGTAGGTGTGTTATCTATGCTGTCTCTCCACTAGTCACTTAAAGGCTATTGGGTAGGTGGTTGACCCATGGCTGTGCTTTGAGTAACCCACTACAATAGCCTACATCTAGTTTACAATGCCTGCTCCTCTTTACGGTAGCCTAAGATTACATCACAGTGCCTGCTGCTTCTTTCCTGACATTAACCAGGCGCTGGATTTTAAAAGGTGAACACACTGAGTAACAGTGAGATACTTTTGAATATTTTGCCTGCCTATACTCCAAACTGTGTCTCTTGCCCAAGGAGATCAGATGAAGGGATTGAATCTCCTGTAACTGGAGTTCCAGATGCTTGGGAGCCTCGATGTGTGTGCTGGGAACCAAGCCTGGCTCCTCTTCAAGAACAGCAAAGGCTCCTAACTGCTGATATTTCCAGCATCTCTCCAGCCCTTTGTTTTGCTTTGCTTTTTGAGACAGTCTCACTATGTAGCTCAGACTGATCTGGAACTCGCTGTGTATACCACCAGGCTGGCCTTGAACTTATAGAGAACCTCCTGCCTGTTGGGAGTGCTAAGATTAAGCAGGGTATGCCTAGCCTCTGTGTAACATTTATTGAAGTATATTATGGCTGTTCTTCATCATTAGTCATCTCTTACTATGCCTAATGTGTAAGTTAAACAGTATCATTGACCCATTGATATGCATATACAGGAAAAACCATAGTTCGTAAAGGGTGTGGTGCACTGGTGTGTCAAGCATCCACTGAAGTCGGAGCGTGCGTCCTCCATCTAAGTGAGAATGGCTGTAAGGGGCCTGGTGTGCATGACATTCCAATTGTCCCTGGGCTTGCCGCCAAATCATGTCGGAGTGAGAGAAAAGAAGGAGGAAGCTCTGGTGATTCTAGTTTCTTTCTGGGGTAACAGTGTCTGTTGTTCATCAAGATTAGGCAGATGACTATCTGAGATGGGTTAGCAGGAAAAAGAGAGACATTCTGGTTTGGACATTTTTAGTATGAGGATCCTGTGAGTTGAAGGCCACTGGGAGACAGACTAGTGCTGAGAAGTGGAATGGAGAGAAGGTTTGCAGCCAACTCTGAAGCCCTGAGGGAGTCAGCACACAGAAAGTGACTGGTGAGGCCGCTAGAGAGAGATAGGTGAGACCCACTAAAGACTGCAGCCCCCATAAGGTGGAGAGGCCAGCTGCACAGGAGTAGCTTAGGTTCAGCAGATGTGGGGAGGGAACCACGCTGCTGAAATGAACTCCCCTAATGCAGTATTAGGTAAGGGGGGCCTTTTTAACTGTTTCTCTCCATTTGGGGGTCACAACTTAGTTGCAGTACTGTAGTACCCCCACCCCCAGTACAAATTTTATAATGAGTTGCTTGGGGAGGGGGCGGTTATTGTTGCCTTTTTGTCTTGTTGGGTTTTTTGTTTTAATTTTCTAAACTGGGAGTTGTTTTTTTTTTTTTTAAGTCAATGGACTTCACTCTGCTTAGCTTCCAGGATTCCTCTGACCCCAGTAAGCTGCTAGCTCTCCCATTTGGAGGTGTCCTTAACTCCAAAAGAGTATCTTCTCTAGCTAGCTTCATGCCCCAGGAGGTCAGTGTTTAGTCTTCCATCTTTGAAACACACCCCCCCCACACACACACACACACACCCACAATGCTCAAGGTCTCGTTGGCAGCCTTGGTCTCTCTTGCCTACTAAGGGCTCTAAGCTCCCTGTTAGGATGGCTCACTAACATTTCTAAATCAGTATGTCCAGACCCTCCTCCTCTCCTCCACTCAGGCTCCCTCACAGTGTCTCCTGTCTCAGTGGCATTGCCTTGTTCCAGTTTCTCAGGCTGTGAACCCCAGAGTCCTTCTGGATGCTTGACTTTAACTTTATGTCATAATTATTGGATTCCTTTTGAGATACAAGATGACTACCAAATAAATGGGTTATCCATGCGACATTCCAGTAGATGATACAATAATGTTACCAGGCTGGCCTTGAACTGACAGAAATCTACCTGCCTCTGCCTCCAGAGAGGGCCTCACACTATAACCCAGGCTGACCTAGAACTTACGATATAACTTAGGCCAGACTTGAACTCATGTCAGTCTTTCTGCCTTGGCCTCCTGAGTATTGGGATGGGTTAGACTTCACGGTCGCTTGCTGTGGACAGTTACCTGCAGCTGGAGGGCAGGAAGGGTGCCAGAAGGAATGGCTGGAATCTCAGCCTAAGGGCCATCCCCTGCACCTCAGGAGTGCTGTGAAGAAAGGCCAGTAAGCCAGGTTTTGAGAACTTCGCGTGTGCATGCACACGTGAGTGCATGTGGTACAGCTGCTGTTTCAGATGGCAATGGCCATTATGCTCAGAGGACAGCTTACACAACAGTCGAGGAGGAGCCTTGTGAAACTGAAACCTTAAGCCAGCTCACATTACTCTAGATTCAGAGTCTTCCACTGGCTCCCACCTCACTCACAATAAAGTCTCGAGGCTTTGCCTGATGCTCTGCTCCTGTTGACCTCTGAACCCGCTTCTCTGCCTCGCTCACTGTGGCAAGTTCATTCTCATCCTAAGGCTTTGTAGCTGTGAATCCTTGCTACCCCAGACATCTGCCAGGCTGGTTTCCTTGATTTATGATACTGTTTTTCCTTTCCCCCAGCAAGGTAAAGGCTGTGCCATGTTCCCAAGCATCTTCCTAGCCTGCTCTTAGAGCCAAGCATGGAGAAAGTGTCTGCACTTTATTGAGTGACTGAACATCTTAATGCACTCTATTGAATCAGAAGTATATATTTTACTCTAAAATGAAATTAAGCACAGTTGCACATAAGAAGTTCTGTTATGAATGATGACCCTTCAAAAGGAATTGCTGGATCTTTTTTTTTTTTTTTTTTTAAGCAAGCGTGGTTTTTAAAGAAATTTTCTCCATTGAGGATAAGTGGGATTTCACACATCCTGAATCCTCCCAATTACTTACTATTTTTTCTAAGTGTCTCCTGACAGCAAAGGCTGAAATGCAGATGTCCTCACACTGGGGTCTTTATTCCCACGCTGTGACTTTGTCCTCCTTCAGTCACAGAGCTGCCGTGAAATAAACCATTGAGGTGGCTTTATGCCCATCTCTGTGCTGCCTATCACGCCTGCCAATCAGTAAACACTTGCTCTGCACCCTGCCCTTTATTCAGAAGGGGAGGAATTCCATTTTAGGTACCTACTGAAACCCCTCTAAGCAGTTCTGGATAGAGCCATTCGCCATTTCCCCTTCCTGCCCACAACCAGCCTTGCAGCTGAGGGAGTCATGGCTAGCCATTCCATGCTGCTGACTTGGGAACTGCTGCTGAGAAAGATGCTTGCCAGGGGCTCTCAGAGCCCTGGGACTTGGCAGTGGAGCTGCTTAATGTAAGAAGGTCCTTAGGTCACAAAGGTGAGACCCTGAAGCCAGTGTTACTGTGATGTGTTATCCTTAAAATTCTTTGCAATGTGAAAACAGTGGCTATCCTGTTCACAAGCAACATAGCTTTAAGAAAATTGTACAGTCTTGCATTAATAAGAAAAGAAGCTGGAGAAATGACCCAGTAAAGACTTATGTTGAGCAGCTCACTGTGATCTGTTAGCCGGGCTTCAGGAGACCTAGCACTCTTCTGGTCTCCATGGGTATTGCATTCCTATGCACATGCATACACATGTGCACATAATTAAAACTAAAATCTTTTAAACATCCCATTACTAAGGAGTTGGGAGCTGCAAATTACTTCCTCTAGTCCAATTGATGAATATTTACTGAGCATCTATGATGACCAAAGAAACGTGCCAATGCTATACCACACTTCTTTCCTGTTTCGATTAAAATGCATAATCAAGCAGGCATGATAGCACACATCTATAACCCAGCACTGGGGCCAACTGGACCCAAATCTTGAGGCTGCAGCTGGAAGTCAAAGAGTTCTAGGCATAGCCTGGGCTATAGTACCTAAGAAAACATGCCTCAAAAAAAAAAATAATAATAATGAGAAAGGGTTTTTTTTAAATATAAATCTTCAAGCCCAGTGGTGGTGGTGCACGCCTTTAATCCCAGCACTCAGAGGTAGTGCAGGTGTATTTCTGAGTTTGAGGCCAGCCTGGTCTACAGGGCAATTTCCAGGAAACTCTCTCTCGCAAAACCAAAAAATAAAATAAGATAAATTTTTAGAAAAGTTTATTATTTACTGAAGCATTTATCAGAAGGCAGGAATGAAGACTAAGTTAAAAATTTTTAGAACTTGAAATTGAATCAAATAGAGAAAACTATCCAAAGATTAATGCCAGAGGCATCCGGAAATGTCCCTCTTCACCTTGGGTCCAGCCTCCAAACTCTAAAGGCCTTGCTCAGCCTGTGGAACTATGTCTCCTTTTTGTGCAAAAGATACAAGAACAAAGAGAAAGGAAGAGAGGCTTCAACAGGCTGCAGGTGGTGTGGGGGCAGGGCGAGTTAGAAATGTGAAGGTGAAAACTGGGGAAGTTGAGGGAGATGATGATTCTTAAATTGTCAGAGAACCGTGGGTCCAGCTTGCTCAAGAGAACGTGAAGTCCCACGGGTCCAAGGAGAGATCCTCTCTCATGACCATGACTATGACCATGGCAAGCCTGGTCTTAGAACCCCTGGCTCATCCGCTGTTTAACCCCATTAGCGTGTGTCTCTAACAGAACTCCTCGCTTAGAGAGCCTCCCACCCGTATTCTTCCTTCTCTCTTGGGTCAAGACTTATATCACAAGCTAAGAGTTATGTAAATGGGCTGGATACACTTAGCAAGAGATTTCTCTGCGATTTTAACATCATGATTGACCAGGGAAGACTTTAACTTTTTCCCAGTGGCCTTTGCGTTTCAAGAGGCCAGCAGCTGCTTGTTACTGGACCATATCTAAACGCAGAAGTTTTCTTGTGTGAATGTGAGCGTTGGGGGGTGGGGGGGCAGGTGGGTTTTCAGAAGTTTTCTTATGTGAATGTGAGCGTTGTGGGCAGGCGGGTTTTATTAAAACTGAAACGTCAAGGGGCAGGCATGTTTCGGTGAACCTCCTGCGTTTTGGTTCGACTCTAGTAGCAAGAACACAAAACCACATAATCTAAGGCTCACGCCCAGCTCTGCACAGCAGGGTGTCTGCTAGTTCCTGTGTGGTTTGCCTGCAGACTGCAGACTGGCTGGGGGTAGCTTGGAGGGAGAGCAAGAGGCAGGGAGGAAGAAGCTATATTGATGGATCTGGGGCTTGCACCCTGCTTCAGTGTGGTGCTCTGAAGCCAGCACAAGGCAGACCTGTAAGCTGAGGCGGCGCGGTTAAACTTGACATTTGAATGCATCTTCCCACTGGCAAAAGACGAATCTAATAACTCGTTGTCAAAAGCCGAGATACACACTCAACTCAACCTCTTCGCTTCCCAAAGGTATGTCAAGCAACGTGGGTGCGCGGCCTCTGGAAACCTTGAGCGCTTTTAAGATTCTGTTCTCTGTAAGCCAAATCTAATGAAAGCTCTCGTCCTAGTGGTTTTCTGAACTTCCCTGGCAACACTTCAGCCCATCACCTAGGCTTCTCATTTAGTGGGCTTATATTAGGAGGGGTTGGATTCAACTTCTGTGAAATGAACCAGAGAAAACTTGGTCTTTACTCAACCCATAGAAAAGAAAAACAGCATTTCCACTAACTGGCTTCAGAGCGATCTCTGGAAAAGACTTTCGATGTTGAGGTCCCAAAGGTAAAAAAAATCTCCCTTCGATAGTGAAGTCGGGGGAGTGGGAGGTGGCAGGGGGTTGAGCATCCAGGAATGGAGCACGGACTCTAAGGTCAGCAGCTCTCTCTCTCGTGCTCAAGTTCTTCACCACCTCAAACTGCTAGTTCTGGCGGCATGTGCTCCCTTTACGAAGAAAAGGTTCCTTTAATAAGAGAAAACTTCTCGTGGGAAGGCATGAGGAGAGGGTGTTGTCTATCTTTGTCTCTTTATTAATAGTCATGTGGCATCTTTAGGACCATCTCTGGTTTGTGCTCTTGTCCCCATCTGTTTCAGAACATGAGGAAGGAATGCAAAGAGCAGGTTTTCACTAACTTAACCATGACTGCATCCACTCACCTCAAATGCAGCCTTGTTAATAAGGCATATGTAACAATTTGTGTATCATTAGAAGTACTCCTCCAGAGGCAAACTAAAGGGGGCTACTTGGGATCTCAGCCACCACAGGGCCAAAGCAGTTATGAGCACACGTTGTCAGAGGGTAGGAAACTTCAATGGAGGAGTCTTACATATGGGTACATTTATTATAAACTGTTAATTCGTTATCGGGTCCCTTTATCATTTTTTCTTCATTTTTGACTTCAGAAAGAACATTCAGTTTAATTTGGTCTCTTTCGGTGACTCAACATGGCTTACAAAGCTTGATGGTCATAGTACAATTTTAGAAAGGTCCTCTTGAAAGAGGAGCCATTATTAAATAGGGTCTCCTTCCCGCCCACCCCCATCCCCAAGACAGGGTTTCTCTGTGTAGCCCTGGCTGTCTTGGAACTCAATCACACTCTGTAGACCAGGCTGACCTCGAACTCAAAGACACTCCTGCAAGTAGTATCTTTCAATGCCAAGTTTTAAAAATTTCTGACTTAGATCCTTTTTGAGACTTGTTTGTATTTTGTGTTCTGGTTTTCTGTAAAAGGAGGCAGCCCCACACCACTGACGAAAACTACCCCATTACACTCAACTTGGAGAGTCTCCCACATAGTAAACTGTAATCTTATTCTCCCTAAATTGTAATAGCTTTCATCTTTTAAAAATTACTTTACTGAAGCTGAGGAGAAGGAGGTGATCGATCTATTCAATATGAAGAAATGCCTTTGCTTCTAACAAAAGCTTCCATGTCTTAGGCCTTCGGTTGTTTTATACCTACTTCAGAGGGACACCATAAGAATAAAAGAGTTAACATAAATACCATGTACCTTAGGGAAAGGCGCTGTGAAAACGCATGATGGGAACATTATTATTTCTCTAAATCTTAATCATTTTTCTTCCCGTCTCTTGTACAAAATGCATCTCTCTTGCTGCCCAGAGCCTGCTCTTTTGGAACCATTGCCTCCTGGAAGAGCTGCCAGTGATTTCCATGGGCCTGTTGATTCCCAAAGAATAACACCTGCTTGTGTTGGCAGCTAAAAGAGCTCAGGCCTGAACTTCAGCAAAAATGTACCCCTTTCCCTGGCTCTAGACAAGTCTATAATTGTTCACAAATATGTCATTAAGTGTGATTCTATTGGGGTTTGTTAACTGAGCAACAGTGGCC
>JADRCD010185730.1:0-10545 GCA_019843815.1 Montemys delectorum | reverse complement strand
AAAAAAAAAAAAAAAAAGCAGCAGCAGCAGCAGAAGCAGGTGGATCTGAGTTTGAGGCAAGCCACAGCAAGTTTCTGGCTAGCCTGTATCAATCAATCAATCAAAAGAAAAAAAGAGACTAAACTGTCACGTGCAGGAAGTTTTATGAACTACATATCATGCTAAATAAAATAAGCTAGACACAGAAAAACAAATACTGCTTCTCTCACATGTGAGATTTAGATTTACACACACACACACACACACACACACACACACACACACGACTACTTGGAAAGAGGAAAAGTCTAGTAGGAAGGGGTATTAAACACAACACATATTACATGTATGAAAATACCACATTGGAGCCTATTATTTTCTATGTTAACTACTTCAAAAGAATCTTTTTTTGGTTTTTTGAGACAGGGTTTCTCTGTGTAGCCCTGGCTGTCCTCGAACTCAGAAATCCGCCTGCCTCTGCCTCTGCCTCCGCCTCCCATGTGCTGGGACAACCACCAAGGGTGTGCGCCACCACCGCCCGGCCAACATTTCTTTTCTTTTTTCCCCACGTGTAAGAGGTTTAATTGAGAGGGAGAGAGGGGGCAGTAGCTCGGAAAGAAAGGAGGGGAGAGTCCAACATTTCTTTAATAAATACAATTATTTCTGGGTCAAAGAATACAAATAAAGCAACTCAGCATTCAAAGAAGTTTTCATAACAGAAAAATTGAACTTCATAGCTATAACCATCCTCATTTTAGAGGCCCAAGGGTCTTTCCCAATTATTGATGCCATCCCTCTTTCCTTCCCAAAGATGTTCACGTGCAGACTGAAAGCAAAAGTGTCAGAGACACAACGAGAACCTAACTGAGTGAGCAGTGTGGGATGGACAATAGGGAAAGAAGAGGCTGCAGCAGCAGGACATCTGGAACTAGAAGACATCAAGCTGTCCTCACACAAGCTGTTTTAAACTTCCCAAGCCCTAGGTTAGCAGGTTCAGTACAAAACAGGCTCTGCTCTGTAAAGTCAATGGCAGCAGCAGTAACCGCTGGAGCCGGAGCTGGAGGCGCTGATTACCCAGCTCAACAGGTAACAATGCTCCCCAGGGTGATGTTTCCCATTAGGACCTGAGGCCAGACAATGAGGCCTGGGCTCAATGTTTATCCTCATCCTACTCTCTCCTTAAACACCCCTGCTATAGGCTACACCCATACACAGTATCTCAGCAGGCCTCATATAAAGTGGCAACTAGAGGTTCTTGTTTTTGTGCAAGTTCACATCTCTGACAAGTAGATTAAATACCTCTGCAGCTACTGACTAGAAACACAGATGTGGGGTACCATCTATATTCTCATCAGAAGGTTGAGACAGGAGGATCATGAGTCTGAAGGCAGCTGACCACATAGTTGAACTCTGTTCCCAAAATAAAAATACTCAACAAATGCGCAGGGCACGTCTCTGCCTGCAGCAGCAAAGCTCCAGGGGAGCAGGGATGAGCTTTTCATTCTGGTCGCTGAGCACCTGGGGAAGTCTCCTTATCATGGAATGAAGCTCACACACCAGCCAAGAAGAACACAACACAGGAAGATACTCTTTTCCCAGAGTATTAAAACCATCAAAGATTGCTGATCTCAAACAGGTCTGGGGGTGCAGTAAGACATGGATGCAATTATACCAGCACATGGGGGGCCCACCACCACAGAAAGACTGGGCCTCCAACGGAAGCCCACTGATCCAGCAGAGTAAGGAAGAAGTGAAATTGTTCTATATTCTACAGCGTAGCATCTCTGAGTTTCTGGGAAGACAGATCTTGGTTGACATGGCTTCACACAGCTCTTTTACTCCTGCCTATGAACAGCTGCTCAGCAGGCTGCAGCCACTGTAACTATCACCTACTTTTCAAACCACAGAATTAAATGGATCTCTCCCAATCTCAAGGACACTGTTTGGATTTCTTGAGTGCACCACCACACCCTCATGCTGCTGGTGTTTGTGTCCTGTCACTGCTGAAGAAGCCATTTAAGCTACATCTGAGAAAGTAGCCTGTAGATGTCTCAGTGACCCTTGTTTATTCTGCTTGGGTTTGGAGGGGAAGCAAGCACTACCCCATCCCTCTTGTGACCTCTTGAAGTACCTGTGTTTACATGCACATACCTATACACAGACACAAAATATGTAGACAAACACTGAAGCCATTGTTTTCACTTGGCTAAAAAGAACTTTATACACATATAGAAAATTTAGGTATATATAAACAAACAGATTAAACTTTCTTATTAGGCTTGTTCCATTCTGGCCTGGAATTCTAGAATTCTATACAATGATCTCTGAAGTGAACTTACGGGTTCTTTGGAAAGCCAGTTGTGTTGGATGGTGTTCTGCTGGGGCAGACTCGTTAAGGATTATTTCTACATCTCCCTCTCTGACAAGCAGTCCATCTTACAGTGTGACACAGGGCAGTTCTTCAATGTCCCCACACAGGACTCTCCAGGTACTTACTTGGTTGATTTTAGCCATGAAAAAGGGTAGGACCCTTGCCCGTTCCCACCACCAAAAGGTCTCACCTCTGGTTCTCGCTTTCTTCACTCCCAAAGAGTCTGAGTCTTCCAAGCATCTCTTTCGATTTGTTCCCAGGCTAATGTGACTGGGAAGTATGTTCTCATGCCCTCCACTCAAGGTGCCATTATGACAGAAACGGCTCATTTGATGGTTCTGGAGGCTCAAGAGAAACTGCGTGCACTCCTGGAAACCCTGGGTTTGTGCAATGTCTGCTGCTGTCAGGCCACTGGCATTTCTTAGGCTGTACAACACAAAAACAATGAATTACATCCCACAGCATTTGACCCTAGTGTCTGCTCCTGCCAAGCTGACTAAACTATCTGAAGGCCATAACAGATCTATAGCAAATCTTCATTAAGGGAGCAGTTAATCAGCCTGGTCTGTAACTAACTTCTCCTGCATATATTTGATTTGGAAGACAGTTAAAAAAAAAATCAATATACTAAACTTAAAAGGTATCTTCCTGTTTGACTTCTCAAAGCTGTGTCTTATGTCAGTCTGAAGAATCTAAATTTATTCTGTCTTCAGACTTCACCGAGACAGGTTCTGTACTGCCTGCACCTAACTCTAAAGCCCATCCTTTAGCTTGAGTAAATGAATACAAACAAGCATGTACTGACAACATTGTCCATGGCATTCATATCAAGTGGCTCCCTCAATGCAAAGTCACAGCTTAACAACAAGCCAGATTTTTGGCTGATTATGTGACACTCTAAGTGGAAGTTCAGAAGGTACCCTGACAAAGTGAGCTGCCACTGGCACCCCATCTAAGACAGGGTGAGCTACCTCTCAGTAGATTTGACCCTCCACAGGAAAGTTTGCACAAGTGTAGCATGTTGGCATTCTACAGCACTTCGGTGGACATTCTCTGAAAATCCTGCAGCACTGCCACAGGAGCTCATTCCCTAGGCTGAGGCCTACTCTCCAAAAGGAACGAAAGGAACGTACGTGTTGCTTGGTGACAACACTAACAAATCAGTCATCGATGAAAGAAAGACGTACCAGGAGAGTTTAAGCCAAAGAGCTGAATAGGAAAGAAACAGCTTAATTTGTAAACAAGAGGGAAACAGAGAGAAAACTGAGGGAATGAAAGCCACTCTACTACCGCTCCCTCAGAAGGCAAGTCCATGTGCTGCTCTAAGAGCAAGTGCAGGGAAGCAACACTGTTAGTTGCGGGCTCATCAACTGGTACTGGATAGGACAATGGTGAGGAGAGCTTCCATACCTACTCAGCCAGCTATTCTTCACGCCCAACCAAGACGTGATGAAAGGAAGGCCTCGCTTTGTATCAGAGGTGAGCAATCCAAACCCTGATGCTTGCGCTTGTTAGGGTTACTGTTAACAACAAACAAACAGACAAACTTAAAAATAACTACAGACTCGGGACAAGCCAGGGTTCTTAGTTCACAAGGATAGTCACAGCCTTGTACTCTATTTCCAGTCAGTGGTCACAGGTGTGATATTCATTAAACATATCTACTTAAAAAAAGAGAGAGAGGGGAAATACGTATGTGAAAGACAGGCTCAAGTCGAGTTTGTGTGTGGTGTACACGGGTGTAGTGTATGTGTGCGCGCGCACGCGTGCTAAAGGCTGACTGTGTTCTTCAATCTCTCTCCATCTCGTTTTTGCAGACAGGATCTCCCACTGCACCTGGAATTACTGATGTGGCTGACCATCCCGCTGTATGATCGATCTCCCTGTCCCCCAGTCTCTGGGGATCCACACTCGGGTCTTGACGTTTGCATGACACTGTACTGACTGCGTTATCCCTGCAGTCCTCAAGTCCAGCTCAGTGAGATACAAAGACCAAGACTTGAGAATCCCAGAGATAAGTAGCACTTGCTTAAAAATAAAAAGCAGTTATGTACAGGACCAGCAGAAACTACCGCTCATATGAAGACTTCAGCACTATGAATTCTGATGTAGCCATCCCAGCATCTTCACTGATATATGAATTAAAAGAAGACTAGAGTTCACACATGGCCAAAACAAGCCCACTGTCATTAAACATGACATTCGTGGATCAAGTGCCCCACCCAGTCACACATCTCACGGTTCTTATAAACGTGTATCATGGCCTACGTGTGAAGACAATGTGTTACAGATTATCTTCTTTCATTTTATGGGTTCTAGAACCTGAACTCACTGGACAATCTCACTAGCCCCCAAAGAATTCTTTCTATAGATGAATATGGCCTTGTTGATCAAAATCAAAGAATACAGAAACAAGAGGCCAACATTCAACAGTAAGGAAAATGAATGTACCAGGGATCTCCGATATAAACTACACTAGGATAACAGTTTGCCTCCCTAATTACCCATGTAGCTGTCAACACTGGAGATTTCCTCTACGCCAGAGCCAACATGTTTAAAGGCCCCAACTTTCAAAGTTAAGAACTCAAAAAAATGAGAGCCAATCTGTCCTGTGCAGCAGCAAGCAGAGCCAGGGGTCAAGCTGAGCCTCTCATAGAATTTTCAAGGACCGGAAGTAAATATGAACGGGAAACAAAAACTTCTAGAAAGTGTATGTGTACTGGATACATTACTGGATACATTAGAATCTGTGCTACACAGTGCTATAGAGGCAATACTTTTGCTCAATTTTAAGTGGCAGTACTGGGTGGTCTTATCAGAGAGTAGGAATGTGGAGCCCCCTTCTGATACTACCACGGTGTCTTGTGTTACTCAGGAGTTAGCGTTTACTGTCTCAAGCTGAAGGACCTGCTTGATGATGCTGGTACACCGAACCCAGCCCCACCTTCCGCTTGTCTTCTGTCCAGATGTCCCACCATTTCCTTTCTTGCTCATCCCCACTCACCATTTGTACTCTCTATTCCTGGGTGAGGCCCTCACTCTTGTCCACTCAAATCAAAGACCTCCACATGACAGCTGGCCTGAACTCATCAGCAAGGAACATCGAATCCAGGGAATGTACAGAGAGCAGGGGCCGCTCTCAAGGTCTTCAAACTACTTTTAATAACTTTGTAAGGCGCTGAAAAGTATGTGGGCTTATTAGAACAAGCACTGACTTATATACTTATATCCCCTCCAAACATTTTTTTTTCTCTTTTTGCAGTGTTGGGGATCAAATCCTGGGCCACACACACAATAAGCACTCTACGTTTGAGTGACACCCTTAGTCATCCAAATACTAATTTTTAATGAAAGCAGCCTGGGTCTTAAACTTCTGTTTTTATATTTGCTTTCTGTCTTAGCTAACACTTCCACTTCAGTGTTTAACAGGTGAGACAGTGACCTCTGCGCAGTACTCCCACTTAAGGAGGTGTTTTCACCTTTCCCGTCCTACTTTCTAAAGTTCCACGGGAGGCAGGCACATGAATGAATCAGACAACTCACTTATGAACTCCATGTCCAATTTTTCCAAGTGCTTGCAACAATTGGCCTCTTCACTGTGACTCCCCAACACTTACCAGACAACTAGGTCATACAGACACAGACTCTAAGGCACTATCAACAGATACGAACTACCTAGGACAAATGGTTAACCTTTGAAAGAATGACCTTATCTACTCTCTCTGGCCCTCATACCCATATAAAAATATTAAAAGAGGAGTCTATTAAGAACTCTAGTCTTGTTGAAACTCTGAAAGCAACTTTGAGAAGGAAGTCGGCAGGATCAGACTTCCGTGCTGCTGAGCTCCTCAGTCTGCGGCAAACTACACTCCCCCTGCCGGCCAGTCCCAGCTCTCCGTGCTCCCAAGAGGAAGACAACAGCTCCCCGGCCAGGCTAGCCTTAGCACTGCTGAGAGATCACAGGTTTGATCTGTACAAGCTCTTCTCTACGCCACTGAACCCTCCTGCTAATCTTTCAGAGTCAGGAAACCAGCACATGGGAGCTACAAAGTAAATATTCTGTCAAAGTGGCAAAAATGAACCAAACTGTCATCAAACACAATTCTCTGTAAGAATATTTTGAACAGTGTTAAATTTAACTTACATAAGAACTACTCCCCAGGACCTTTTTAGAACTGACTGTCACAAAGACCAGCTCCCCTCTGATTTTCCACTTACAGTGTCACAATACCAGAATAGAGAAGCCGTTCCAATCAACGTTTCCTTTAATTAAAGTAATAATCACAGATCAGGAAATATCTAGTTTTCAGAACTCAAGGTGTCACACCACCAGTGTAATACTTTCTTTGTGCTAATGCCATGTGACAATAAAAAAATAACCACAATTTTTATATAAATAATATTTCTGTTAAAATTCTGATCTGAATTTAGCTATTGTTAGTTTACAAATAAAAAGGTAGCTATCATAAATTAGGGTAAGCAAGGCATGCAAATCTAAAGAGTCTATATCTGAATTCCTAGATTAGCATTAAAACCAATCACCGCAACAAATACCTCAACAGTATGCTTGTGCAGAAGGGAAGCCATACTGAACATTCAATGCCACAACCGTAAGGTTTCGGAGAAGCACCTGTGGCAGTTTCAGCAGTTTCTATGTGAATGCTCCCCCTTTCTAGGATTACTTGAAAAAACCAAGTCAATTCGAATTACGTAGCTGTAAAACATTGACATGTGTAGTTTTTACAGATTCAGAATCTTCTGCGTGACTTAAAACGGGCACGGTTCATACACAGGAAACGTCAATCATAAGGGATCACATTCGCAGGCAACACTGGATTAAAAATACATACACACACATAAGGTGCAGAGCAACCACAGAGCTAAGCACTGTGTGCGGCCACCTTGACTGTTTTTGGGCTGACTTTAAGAGTTATCTCTAGTAACTTTAGCATGAAGCCAATTTATGTCAATATTTCAACAAAAGTTTAACAGTATGGACTAAAAACCATCAACTCACGATTCTGGTTACTTTAAAATTTGTATGCTGTATCGCAAATACATTAGTAACTATTCCTAGATGGAAATAAGCAAATAAATGGAATCATTAAAAAAAGATAAAAAATAAAAACATTTACTAAATGTCCATTTGTACAGACAAAACATTAGCAAACATCTGTTATCGCAGTAAAAGAAATACAAGTGTATTTTTAACCCTTTGGTATCCAAACACATTATCATGAAGACTTTCATCAATGCACTGTTTCAGGTAACAATAGGAAGAAACGATTGTTTAAAAAGTTTCTACCTGAATAAATTTGGTGCCAAGTTTTCACTTCGAATTCAACCTTACTGAGGATGCTTAGCTTAGCTGGGGATCACAATTATGTCTGCATACATTAAGATACTTAGCACGTTCCAGCATGGTTTAACAGAGAGAAAATTGGTATTTGCAAGTTGTTGGTTTGTTTTTAAAGCACTAATTTAATATAAAAGCAATAGTTAAAGAAATAGTGGAATCTACTTCTTATTTAAGTTTTAATAAAGTAATTTAAGATATGTCTGTCCCCCCCACCCTGGGGCCCTGTCACACACTGACTGCTTCTGCCTGTAGGCAGACCCACACAGCTGCCTGCATCCTGCAGCTCCTGGATGAGGAAAAGCAAGAGCAAGAGCAGAGCCTCTGTGGTAGGGACAGTCAGAGGAGGGCAGCATGTGAGGGAAGAGAGCATCAGAGCAATTCAGTCAGCGCTGGGACATCTAACAGGATCACTGCTCTGAAGGACAGATGCATCAAGACAAATTAACCTTCAGTATCAGAAGTGAATGGCTAACATAGTAAATCTTGGCTTTGTCCTAAAAAAAGTTACAAGTGAGCTTCTGACATAACACATTAGATAAATATGTTCATGCTATGTCTTTGTCCTGCTGATAGCCCTGCCTCTCAGGTGAAGAAGCAATACAGCTGATCCTTAGTCCGAAAGCCTGAGAGCTCCAGTGGCCTAAGCCCCTTCTGTCAGAGACAACTGAGCTCATTTCCATCCGAGCTGAAGGAGCCTCTTGACAATGAACCACAGACCCTGCTTATCTTCACCCATTGCTGCTTCTTCAGCTGTCTAGTGAGCAGTGAGCAGAGGCCACTAGCTCTTGGGTGAATAGTAAATATTTCAAAGGTTGCCCACTACATCTACCATAAAAACATACAATTTCTAATGAAGTCATGTTCTAAAGAGGGCTAAGATTGGTGTCAGCCCTGCCTTCCACATCATGAAACTGAATCAGAAAAAAAGCACAATATGCATGCATGTGTGCATACCTTGATTCTACCTAGAGGAAAAAAAAAATACTATTTTAGTATCAGATGGACTTAGAAGCATCCTTTTTCTCAACAAAGTAAAGTTACCTAAAATGCTAAAAGACTTTAATCATAAATAGCAAATTTTTGTCTTTTTGCAAAATGACACTAAGACCCAACCTTCTACTGTTCCTCTCTTGGCAGAGGAAACGAGTGGCTCTCCTGTGTTGGCGCATGCCCTTCTACTCACTCTACAGTAGGGGCAGCGGCTAGCTCAGGTAGAGATGTCGAGAACCACCACAACTCACCATGCTCAAACAGCCGAGTTCCTTCAGTACACAGACATCGGGTGTGCCCACATTACCGAGACCTGACCCTGTGTATCTGGGCTGCGGTGTGAACAGAGGCAGGCACTGACAAGCACCACAGAAGCTGGAAGCAGAAGCTCTTGTGGAAAGATAACTTGGCACCAAAACTCAAGATTTCAATGAAGAGAAGAAAACAAAAGTGTGTCAACATACTCACGTGTGGAGCTAGAAAATGTAATGCGGCGCACAGCTGCTGAGATGTGTTACCTACAGCTGCAACCTACATAACGAGTCAGCCACATAACGGGCCATCTAGCCAGACACTCAGCACTTACCCTCATCTACCTGATGACCAGGACAAGCACAGCTTTAGTCTTTGGCCACTTTAATGTAGCAGATATATAAAAAGCAGAGTAGGAATTAAAAGCAAAGTCATTAATTTAAAAATAGCAGCACAGGCAGCTTTTAACCTAGTCACAGAAGGGAAGCTTTTCATCTCCTAAACATTATCGATTATAGAGTGAATTAGCAATTATGACCCATTCTGAAATGGAAAATATATTAAGTGGTTTTTAAATACATAAACTAATGTAAACCTTTGGTCTTTGGGGAAAAAAAGACCTATCATGTGCTGGGACTATTATCTGGCCATGTAAGCTGCATTATATGGATTGCAGACCTAGGCACTGGGAAGAGTCAAACTGCCTATATAGACAAAGTAGACAGGATAAATTATAAAAATGTGCAGAATAGACATCAAGAAGCAGTTTTCAATTTAGCTTACTGGAAAATGCAACATTTTCTCTAATTATAAACCGAATAACCACATATACAATAGCAATAAATAATGTCTGCTTGTGTTAGAAATCCAGGCCAAAGACTTCTACTTTTAAGAATTGCTTTTGCCTAGGTAGTTCAAGATAAATTTCCTTCCAAAAAAATGTGAGAGCTCAGTCCAGGGCAGTCACCATAGTGCAGGGTCTCGAGGGGGTGGCTCCTGTACTGAGATGGGGGACAGACTGGCACTCGAGGCCATGCTCAGCCACACCTGGTAGAAAAGAGACACTTGAGGGTCCTGTAACCAAGGACAGAATTGTAAATAAGATACTCATTTAAGATACCTACTTAAAGAAAAAAAAGGACATAGTGACAGATATTTAATGGCTCAAAGGATTAAGCTACCCAATAAAATTAAAACATCTTTGTAATAAAATGTTCAGGACCAATTAAAATATAATTTAGAAAAAAGTAAACTATTTAAAAAACCCCAACTTTAATTGTCCATTATTTCTATAAACGATAATTAAATAATTTAATCAATTGTTATATATGACTGTATTTATAATTAAAGCTTGTTATTAAAGGTCTGAGTCTTTAAATATAAATACAGAGAATAAACTGATTCTATAACTATAAAGCAATCGAGACTCATCTTAAATGTTTTAAGATTATATAATACATATTCACATTATCAAGTTGACTTTCCATTACCTTATATCCTAGCTAAATATAAGATACAAGGGTCTCAGATGTTAACAAGCAGGCCTCAAAGGTCCACTCCTGTCTCAGCCTCCTGGGTGCTTGGATTATTACCA
>JADRCD010185728.1:0-10932 GCA_019843815.1 Montemys delectorum | reverse complement strand
CCTGTAGAACTGGAAGGGATTAGTTTATAAATGAATATTCATTTCTGACATACATGATTTTTGAAAAGGCATATATATTAAAGCAGTATTTAAAGTTTATGTTGCCGTTGGAGCTAGAAGAGGGATTATGAGTAAACATAGCTGAATGCCTTAAAAAGTTCATAATATATTCTTTCTTTGGAGTGACTTCAATATGTGATTATTATGTAAATAAATTCAAGTAAATAATGAATAAATGTTTTAATTATAGTTAACAAAATATATACTCTAAAATGACTATCTATGTGATCCTAGACCTTTTTTTAATATCATTAAAGGAAGGATCTCTTCCCTTCTTCTTTCCTTGGGTTTTACATGATTATATTATCTTTCCTAGGTACTAAAAGTATGAAAATGAATTAGACTTGTTCTTTATCTTGGTGGAACTCATATTCACTGGTACACTGATGAACATACCAACTGTTTATAGTGAGTACAGTGCTCAGAAGAGCAGGGACATAGGAGCTCAGAGAAAAAGCCCTTGCTTAACATGTGAGACCCTGTGTTTGATCTCTATATTGCAAGAAAACAACAATGAAACCCTTGTCTGGCACAGTTTAAAAAGTATATTCAGACTGGGTAATGAGGGAAACCACCAAGGAAAGTGTTCTACACGAGATAATCTCTTCTCTGAGAATCTGAGCTTTAAAGGATGTTAAAGATTCATTTATGAAAAATGAGGCTGAAAACTTTTATGTCTAGAGTCACCAAGTGAGACACAAGGACAGAAATCAGAAGATAACCTGGCTTTGAAAAACCATGGTGAAACACACACACACACACACACACACACACACACACACACACCACGAGCACAATCTACTTAGAGAGAAGTGAGTACTAATACTAGTAATGTAGTGGCTGACGCTGTTGGGAGTTCCTGAGTGGAACTATTTAAACTACAATATGGTGTGCCTAAAGGAACACAAATATTTTCATTCATTTTAAGTATCCTTCTTTTTTGCACAAATAAATAACAGAGATTAACACTTGTTTATCTTTCTGATAAGAAACCCCAGATCTACTTGTAAAACGTTGCATACTGCCTCCCAGGGGTTCAAGTAATTTCATTTGTTTTATAAAGCACATCTTGTGGGTAGAAACAGACAAAAAGGCAACTATAAATGGAGGGGCCATGAAAAATTTGACAATTTGCTGAAAGTTTCTTAATGTACAACACTAAAAAATGAATTAAAATTGAATATACAATGAATCCAAAAGCATAGGCAATAAAACATAATTTTATTTATTTTTGGAATATCATACATAATGCAAGGTATGGCTGCCTAAATTTATAAGCTTCAAACAAAATAATACACAGTGAAGAATTAGAAATATTCAGTCTTTCTAAAGGTGTAAGACTAATCTTTAATCTTTATGTTTTCCTAAAGAAAAGAATACTTTATGTGAATTTGACATTTCTATTTTAATTTTCTATTTAACGCCTTCCTGGAATATGGAGAAATTAAGTATTTTATTTAAATTAAATGCTGAGCTATGGGATTCCCGGTAGATGACACTAGGAAAGGCTAGCAAGCTGTGGCAGTCCCTTACTGACTGCTACTTTGCGTTGTGTAGACCATCTGGATGGCTACATAAATGTTTTTTACCTAGCTGAGCACCAAATACACGAATAGAATATTAACAGAAAGTTGAAAGTAGAGTTTAAAGGTCTTTGAGTAGGCATAAAACCTGAGAGGAAATTACAAGTTGTAAAATACACCATCATAAATTATACAATTCCAACCTTTACCTCAACGATACAAATTATACGTTTCCAACCTTTACCTTAACAAGGCTCAGTTTCTCATTGGACAAAATGGTCAATACCTGACCTATTGATTTTATAGAGACTATAAAGGCAAAGTAAGGTATATATGAGAAAAATCCTTTGCAATCACCAAAAAAGTATAGTCTTTGTACACAAATAGGAAATATATAAGAAATTTAAAAATGAAATTGGTCACACCCTTCCTTGCCCCAAGAACTACTTTACCACAGTGAATTCCCTGCTTTCTTTTCACTTCTCATTTTTTCTGAAGATTTCTGAGTACCTTCCACACATGTGTTGACTGTCTTAAACAATCATAGCTTTTAATTCCTAGGACTGAGTTATATTTTACTGGTTTATCTCTTGTTCTTCAAATGCATGTTGTGGGAGGATCTGTCCTAGGACCTCGTACTCACTCCAGTTTTCACCCAGACAGTCCATTCGGATGCAAGAGACTCAAGTGTCATTGCTTCACAGGAAGCTTCCAAACTTGTTTGTCCCAAGCCTGAAGTAAGGTCCAGGGTAGTACTTTCAATAGTGGATCCAATTGTTTCCATGCGGATGCTATTCATCCTGGATGAAGTGAAACTTATTATCCCTCCTCTACTCCCAAACCTCCTTCCATGCTTTGTGGTTAGCTCTCAGTAGCTGGTTAAGCAAAACTCAGAGAATGACATACTTCTCCATTCTTCTTCACCGCCCATGTCCATGATCTTGTAGAAGATCTATTGGACTCACATCTGAAATGTTGGATTTATCTGTCCTCAGATCTTTCTGAAATTCTAAAGCCTCAACTTAGACTGTTAGTTTTTTTTAAAAAAATATTCTGTTTCCATTCAACGTCTTTGGTCACTCACCCCTTAAATCCATCTCCTTAAGTAAGATGCTGTGGAGTGAGGGGATCCTCCATTTTGATGACTACTCATTGCCAAAGAGTAAACTCCCCTTTTCTGCCATGTGACTTGAGATCCCTATTCTAGTCCCATGCTGTCCATCTCCTGACATTCTTCTCTGCCTTGGGTAGGTTATAAATGTTCAGTTTCATGTCCTGCTTTATGTTGTTCTCTCTCTCTGCTATGACTGCATTTGCTCAAAAATCTGTATATGAGACTAAAGCAGTGGTCCTCAACCTATGGGTCATGACCCCTTGGGTTAAACGACCCTTTCACAGGGGTCACCTAAGATTATCAGAAAACCCAGATATTTATAGCTATGATTAATGACAGTAGCAAAATTACAGTTATGAAGTAGCAACACAATAATTTTATGGTTGGGAGTCACTACAACATGAGGGATTGTACTAAAGGGTCACAGCATTAGGAAGGGTGAGAACCACTGGGCTACACTCTGTGGTTAAGAGTGGTTGCTACTCTTGTGGGTTCTTAGCACGCACATTGGGCGGTGCTTACAGCTACCCTGTAACTCCAACTCCAGAACTGATGCCTTCTTCTGACCTCTCCAGGCAGCTGCATACATTTGCGCATATAGACACACTGAGATATGTACATATATATGTAAATTTAAAAATCCTTTAAAAAGTCTGTACATAGCTCCTTTCTCCTGACCTCTGAGTAAAACTAACCCTTGCACCTTCAGTACTCATCTGTTTTTAAAATTAAGACTTTGTTGTTGTACTGGCTGGTTTTGTGTGTCAACTTGACACAGGCTGGAGTTATCACAGAGAAAGGAGCTTCAGTTGGGGAAGTGCCTCCATGAGATCCAGCTGTGGGGCATTTTCTCTGTTGGTGATCAAGGGGTGAGCCCATTGTGGGTGGTGCCATCCCTGGGCTAGTAGTCTTGGGTTCTATAAGAGAGCAAGCTGAGCAAGTCAGGGGAAACAAGCCAGTAAGGAACATCTCTCCATGGCCTCTGCTGCTTCCTGACCTGCTTGAGTTCCAGTCCTGACTTCCTTTGGTGATCAACAGCCATGTGGAAGTAAGCTAAATAAACCCTTTCCTCCCCAACTTGCTTCTTGGTCATGATGTTTGTGCAGGAATAGAAACCCTGACTAAGACAGTTGTAGAAACAGTTTATCTCAAAAAGAAATTTTAAAACATGGAGGAAATATCCAGTAAGGATGCTGAAACAACAGAGAATAAGACAGAAATTCTGGGAATGAAAGAAACAATCAAGTCAAAAATCACACGAGAAAGCATCACTAACAAGATGAATTAGAATGAATGGATTTCAAAGTGGGGTGTGGAGACTAAAGCTGAGATAATACTACATTCAGAAACATAACAAAATAAAAAATAAAAAAAACAACCAATAACTCCAAAACATCTGGGGTACATTCAAAAGACAAAATTCATAAACCAATGAAGTAGAAGGGGCTGAGATAAGGTCATAATTCATTCAATCAACTTATAGAAGAAATTTCCCTAAACTTAGAGAAAGAAATCAACATCTAAACACAAAAGGCATTAGAAACCCAAATAGATGTGATTAGAGAAATTCTCCACACCACACCACAGTCACAACGTCATAAACACAAAACAAAGACTAAAGGCAAAGGGGAAATTCCAACTCATATGCAAAGAGGGAAACATAACATCAAATCATTTATAAGAAACACAAAACCAAGAGTGTATGGAATTACACATTTCAAGCCCTAGAAGAAAATAATTGTCAACAAAGTTTTGAGAGTCAACACAAATATTTTAAACTGATGGATAAATTAAGGCAATTATTAATACTCAAGCCAGTATTGTAGAAAAATCTTAAAGGAACACTAACTATGTAGGAAAAACAAAGTCTCATCCATAGAGACACAGAAAAGAATACATTCCATGAGTGACCAAAAGGAGTTGGGAAGAAAGTAGTCAGCCCAACCAGAAAACCCTACTACTAACAGAGGAGGAATATGGAAATATTAATAACTTAGGCAGTCAGAAAATCAACTAAGAAAAATCACAGGGGATGACCTTAAGCCCAGATGATCTCAAAAGACACAAAATAACTGATGGAATTAATAAAACACGGAACATCTATTGTCTTCAAGAAGCACACTTAACCAGCAAAGACAAAACAAACAAAAATAAAAACAAAAATAACAACAACAGCAATAAAACATAGGCAAAAGGTGAAAATCAGCATACCAAACAAATGGAAGCTGTGTACATGCTAGGGTAGCAATCCTCGTACCCCTTAAGATAGATGTCAAACCAAAACTAGAGATAAAGAGGGCCAGTACATATAACAGAAGAACAACTCATCAGGGAGATAGGACAACTGCAGATAGCACTCCCTGAATGTTAGGATTAGAAATTTCATAAGACTATTAACACTGAAAGGTAAAAATCCACTTCACACAGACTCTGACACAATCAAATAGGTAGACATAGCTCTTCCAATGGTGTCCATCCAACAGACAGTGAATACACACTTAGCAGAACAAGGATTGAATACTCTAAAACTGACCACAACGCAAACCTTAGCAAATACAAAAAATTAAAATACAAAGGAAAGAAGGAATCATTCCTTCTATCTTATGACACTATGGTAGAATAAAACTAAAAATCATCAAGAGAAACTATACAAACGCTTGGAGAGTGATTAATGAGTCCTAGAAAAGAAATCACAGAGGAACTTAAAACCATTTGTAGGGTCAGATGCGAAATGAAAACACAACCAACCAGATCCTCTAGGACACAGCCAAGGGCTTCTAAAGAAGAATGTTTATGACTTACCAAAATTAAATTCAGAAGACAGGAACTATTTAAACAGACCTATAATGAGCAAGAGATCAAAGTGCTAATTAAGTTTCCCAGAAAGGAAAACCTGGGACCATGAGGATTCACTGATAAATTCTACCAGTCTTTTAAGGAAAATCTAGCACCAATGCTGCAAACCTTTCCACAAGGTAAAAAGGGCAGGAACACTACCAAACTCTGCCCAGTGATCCAAGACCCTAACCTGAAATTCTGACACTGCTAGGGAAAAATATTCCAAGAAGCCAGCAGATACTGGAAGTCTTAAAACAGGACTCTGGGAGCACAAGAATTTGCAAATGAATTACACTAAATAAAAAAGCTTTTGTATAGCAAAGGGAACTGTCAGCAGGAGGACAAGCAGGTTATAGAGTGCAGTCTTTACCACCTATACTTCAAACGGGCTCAGCATTCATCCATAACACATTAAAAAACTTCAAAACTAAACAAGGAAGCCGGCTGTCAATAAATGAAGTGAGCAGATGCTTCTCAAAAGAATCACAAATGTCCAGAGCTATACGGAAAACACACCCAACACCTTTAGCCAGCAGACATGAAAGTTAAAACCATTTTATTTTGCGATTGTATCTAACCCATGTCAGAATGTCTACTACCAAGAGAAGAGCACGGCAAAGCTGGAGAGATGGCTCCAGGGATTAGAACACTGGCTGCTCTTCCTGATGATCCGAGTTTGATTCTCTACACCCCCGGGATGGCTCCAAACCATCTGTAACTCCAGTCTCAGGGGATCTGACATTCTCTTCTGGCCTCTCTGGTCACAAGAGATGTGGCGCACAAACATCCATGCAGGTAAAATACCTATACACATAAAAATAAATAAATAGAAGAAAAAAGGACGAGTGCTGCTGATGAGGGTGTGGGGAAAGTTGAAGGTATTCACTGTTGGTGAAGTGTATACTGGACAGACATCGTAGAAACCAGCACGGAGTTTTCACACAAACCAAACAGTGAGGATATGACGTCAGGAGGGTGACATACTGGAAAAATCTGGGGAAGAGTTGGAGGGGGAGTGAAGGATAGTTATCATATTTCATTCTAAACATGCATTAAATTCTCAAAAGAATATACATAAAGGAAAGAAAAAAACAGAATGGCTTTGTGACCCAGCTGTTTGTTTCTGGGCATATACTCAAAAAGACTATCCTGCCACAAAGACACATAAACATGCACAATTCTAGTCACAATAGCAAGATTTGGAATTAGCCTTGTTGTTCATCAACAAATGAACAGATAACAAAAATACAGGACACACACACAATATTTTATTTAATGAAATTATCAAACTTGTAGGAAAATTGATGGATCAGGAATTATTTTATGGTGACCAAAATAATCCAGGCTCAGAATAACAAGCACTGCATGCTTTTTCTTATATATAAATATAAATTCTAACTTTTGATATTTATGTAAACATATATGGATATATGGATATGTACATTTGAGGTCATGAATGTGGATACAGGTGTTGAAACTAGAAAGGGAACATAAAAAGATGATTGAGCAAGGGAGAAGTAATAAAACACATGAGACAGGAAAGAGGGGCTACTGGGAGTGGAAGGGTACCCCTTAAGGGGACAGGGAAAGGGAGGTAGAGGATCAGCAAAAACATGGTGCTTGAAAATGCTAGAGGAAACCTAGTATTTTATAAAGCAATTAAAAATACATATGTAGAAGGAGACACTCATCTCCCCTACTGCATTTGATTCAAAGGAAAACGGTGTCTTCACTTCACTGTGCTGAGCTCCATTCCTAAACAAAAGCTGGCATCTACCGAATACTGAGCTGAGCAGGCCTGGCCTTGATTTACAGACAAATACCGAGGATAAAATTTAGGAATGACATCACATTGATTTTTTTCATCAGTTGTCATTAGAATTAGACCAAGATCATTGGTCTTAGGATAACAGTGAGAGCATACCCCAAAGATGAATTATCTTTTGTAATCCTCATGATCTTATATAAATCAAAAAGCTAAATATTTTCTTTTACAGTCAGTGTGGAAGGATACGGGAAACATTTATATAAAATTCCAGCCAAGAACCTGTAAAATACACATAGAAATAAAACATTAGCTCCTAACTAGTGTTTTTAGAATATCCAGGTAAGAATCATAAAGTCCATTAAAATGGTTTTGTACATTAAAAACTAAAGACATTATAAAGAGTAAAAACATACACCAATTGAGTTAAACTATAAAAAACTGAGTATGTGCTAAGGGTCAGTACTAAGTCATTGTCATGAAACCTCTTTATAGAAGTCTAAAAGACAGTCTTTCTATAAACAACATTGAATGGGAGCTCTGACGCCTTCATTTCTGTTGTCAGCATCTGCCTGTGCTCTCCAGTGGCAGAGTTGACTAGATGAGACAGAAACTACATGCTCTACACAACATGAAAGATTTGTTGAGTCCAAGAGATGATGAGTCAGTGGATAAAGGCTTTCTCCCCAACCTTAATGACCTGAGTCAGATCTCTGGAAGCCATACAGTGATAGAAGAGAACAGACTCCTGAAAATTGTCATCTGCCTTCACTCATATATACCATGGGTATGTATAAGTGCACGTGTGTACACACACACACACACACACACACACACACACTACAAGAAATAATTTTAAAAATAATTTACTATCTGCTCCTTTAAAGAAAAATTCCAACTTTGCCATATATGTCAAAAGTTATTCCGTATACTGCATACTTTGTTTATATACTTGTAATTTCTTATTCCATAATTTAGAATTTTTATGTAAAAGTTTTTATTATATTTTTCATTATTTAAAACAATTATAAATATATTTTGATAATATTATTCCCCTCCCTCAAGTTACTCTTCCCCTTTCTAACTACTCAAATTTAAGTTCTTTCTCATAAAAGAGAAATATAACAAAAGCCCCCAAATATAAGAAAACAAAATAAAACTACATCCAAAGAAGAAAAACAGACAGACAAACAACCCCCAACATATTGTAACCAAATAAAAGTACACAAAAAATACCTATGAAGTCCAATTATATCTCTGCTAACTACTCCTGAATAGCGAGGCCTGTTCTGGAATAGTTGTTATAGTCAGTGTCACCCATTGGAGATAACTGATTTTCCCTCTCCCAACAGGTATAAGAGATAGTTCAGTTTACTTTACACTAGTGGCTAGGTTTTTATTCACTCACTCACGCACTCACTCACTCACGCACTCACTCATTCATGCACTCACTCACTCACTCACACACTCATTCACACACTCACTCACTCACGCACTCACTCATTCATGCACTCACTCATGCACTCTTTTATTCACTCATTAAAAAAACTGTAACAAAATAAAATATAATAAGATAAAACAAAACCTAGCTGTGCAGACACGTGCTAGCTCTGGGACAGTGTAAGAACATTAAATGCTTGTTTGGAAGAAACTAATCAAGTGACAGAACATTTGTGTAGACAACATCAAAGTCAAACAAGACAGACCATCAGAAGAAAAGGAACTAAGAGAGGACACAAGAGTCAGAGTCCCACTCACTCACATGCTCAGGAATACCGTAAAGACACTAAACTGGAAGCCATAATACACATGTGCAGAAGACCCGGTTCAGAGTTATACAGGCCCTGTGCA
This sequence comes from Montemys delectorum, assembly GCA_019843815.1. Classification (NCBI taxonomy): domain Eukaryota; kingdom Metazoa; phylum Chordata; class Mammalia; order Rodentia; family Muridae; genus Montemys; species Montemys delectorum. The sequence continues at coordinate 1,781 of JADRCD010185728.1, read as the reverse complement.
TGCTGCCTCAGTCTCTGAGTTCATATGAGCTTTGCTCCTGTTGATTTAGAGGGCCTTATTTTCTTGGTGTCTTCCACCTTGTGGCTCTTACACAATTTCCATCTTCTCTTCCCTGGGGTTCTCCAAGCTCTGAGGGGAGGAATTTGATGGAGACAACCCATTTAGGGCTGAGTGTTCCAAGGTCTCTCACTCTGCATAATGTCTGGCTGTGGGTCTCTATATTTGTTCCCATCTTGTTCGCATCAGGAGGAAGTGTCTCTGATGATGGCTGAACAAGTTACTAATCTAATCTATGGTGCCTGTACCAGTGGCATTCTGTTCAGAAAGTCTTTTCCTGGGCCAATGAGTTCAAGGCCATTCCCCACCTCACCCCCTCCCCTCCTTTTTTTTTTTTTTTTTTTTTTTTAAAACCAGGTTCAGTGTACCTGGGTTTATGTTGACGTGTTTGGTCCATTTGCAGTTAAGTTTTGTGTGGGGTGGTAAGTGTGGATATATTCAGGTTCTTCTACATGCAGCTATCCAGTTTGACCAGCACCATTTGTCGAAGATGCTGTCTTTTTTTCCCCCCAGTATGTATTTTTGGCCACTTTTCAAAAATCAAATGTCCATAAGAGTGTAGATTTATGCCTGGGTCCTCAATTTGATTCCACTGATCAAGGTGTCTGTTTTTATGCCAAGACCATATGGTTTTTATTACTATAACTTCGTAGTACAACTTGAAATCCAAAATGATGACACCTCCAGCATTCTTTTATTATTCAGGATAGGCTAAGCATTCCTGTTTTGGTGTGTGTGTGTATGTGTGTGTGTGTACACACGTGCGTGTGTTTCCACATGAAGCTGAGCATTGTCCTTTCAAGATCTGTGAAGAACTGTGTTGGAATTTTGATTGGGATTTCATTTAATCTGTAGATTGCTTTTGGTAGGATCACCATTTCTACAGTATTAGTCCATTTTTCATAAAAATAATGAAAGGTATAAAGATGTTATAATAGAACATGCATAGATCAAGTTACAGCAGAGATAAAGACTTTAAATGAGAATTTTTTTTTGTTGTTGGTTGGCTTTTCGAGACAGGGTTTCTCTGTGTAGCCCTGGCTGTCCTGGAACTCACTCTGTAGACCAAGCTGGCCTTGAACTCAGAAATCCACCTACCTCTGCCTCCCAAGTGCTGGGATTAAAGGCGTGAGCCACCACCGCTCAGCTCTATAGAGAATTTTTTTAAAAAGTAAATTACCTTATACCTTTAACATAAACTTGTCTAGTTATTCTTCATGAACTATGAAAAGAAATGAACATCACTCACTATGGAGTATGTTGCTGAAAATGAATTTTTCTATGCTATTTTTCCACCTAAAACTTAACATTTGAGCTAGGTGTTGTGGTGCATGCCTTTAATTCCAGCCCTCAGGAGGTGAATCTCTGAGTTTGAGGCCAGCCTCATCTACAGAGCATAGTTCCAGAACAGCCACAACTACACAGAGAAATCCTGTTTCAAAAACGCCAACAATCAATCAATCAATCAATCAATCAATCAAATGAAGACTTGATATTCTTACAAGGAGGAAGGATTGTTACTAAACTATTTTTTCAGTGAAGGCAGAGAAAGGCTGAAAGGAGGAGAGGGGGAGGTGAGTGGGAGGAGCTATGGAGAGAGACTGAAGAGGGAGATGCTACAGTGGAGGCTCTGTACCTCATTCTCTAAGGGATATGAAGCCTATCTGTGTACCGAAGTTAAGGCCATCTCGGACATGGGAGAAAAACTTCTCAGGATGGCAGGA
>JADRCD010185721.1:0-10466 GCA_019843815.1 Montemys delectorum | reverse complement strand
GAAGGGTTGGGCAAGGGCTACTGACTGCACAAACTAAAACTAAATCTGTATGAGAATTTACAGACACCTATTAGTTAGTATGTTAATTTCAAAACACAACTAAAAAAAATGAATTAAAATCCACCTAGTTTGCATGAGTAAACAATGTAAGTACCAAAAGACATGGCCCTCTACTACTCAAGTTCAGGCCTTTCATTCCCAGTTATATTGGGGAGCAAGGTTTATGTAGAGATCATAGGAGCCAGTTTAGCATTTAAATACAAGCAAACCTTACAGTAAACAGCATCCTTCTCGAGTCTCTGCTTCTGTCCCTGACTACAGGTTTCTGCCTTGATTTCTGTTGATCATAGACGTTAAGCTTTGATGTAAAATAAGCTCTTTCTTCCAAACCTGCTTCTAGTCATGGTATTTTATAATAGCAACAGAAAGTAAGCTATGACAGTTATGTTCCTAAATGGTTGTGTTGAGCAATTTTCATTTAAATATTTACATTTATCTATATACCTAGTATTCTTCCAACCTCAGTTCTGTAAACTGCTTTTATTCAGTGGGCAAAAGTCAGTGGAGGGCACAACTCTGTGACATGACAATTCTATGTGTACTTTTTAAAGAAAGTTATTTATTTATTTATTTTTTTAGATTTTGTTGTTCAGTTTGTTTGTTTGTATGGGTGTGTGTTACACAGCAATTGTGTGGATGTGAGAGGAAAATGTTAAAAACTGTAGATACCAGTTTTCTCCTTTCACCATGTAGGGCCTAGGAATTGAATTCAACTCGTCAGTCCTGTCACCCTCTAAGTCATCCTGCTGTTCCGAGGACATTTTCATACACATACATTATTTACTTTGACCAGTTTTTCTTCAATACCCTCTAGCCTTCTCCTTCCTTCACACTTGTAATTAGTACTCTCTGTTCCTGTAGAAAGTTTCACCTCTTCTGTTCCATAAAGGTGGACACATGAATTCATGTATTTATATAAAATCGAGAGTTCATATACACGAGAAAATATACAATTATGTCCATCTGAATGTGACCTGATTCATTTACTATGATGATCTCTAGTAGCATTCATTGTCCTGCAAATGATATCAATTTGTTCTTCTTGAATTCTGGCTGAATCAAATTGTATCATTCATCTATAACATATTTTATTTATTCATTCCTCTGCTGGCAGATACTTCTATTGACCTTATAGTTTAGCTATTGTGAACAGTGACACAATAAAAGTCACAGGGTGAATATCTGTGATATGTTGAATTAATATCCTTTAGATAAATACTCAGAAGTGGTACATAGGGTTAATAGTCCTTTGGTTTTTTGTTTGTTTGTGTGTGTGTGTGTGTGTGTGTTTGTTTGATTTTTTTTTTTTTTTAGTATTTGGATGATCCTACATGCTGATTTCCATAAAGGATGAACTAGTTATGTTCACATCAGCTATGTATAAATGTTTCTTTCCTCTGAACTCTATAGTCCCTGGAGCCTCCAGTCTCTCTGGAGTGGGATGGGGGTGGGGCATCCCTGTGGAGATAGAGGGCGGGGAGGAGTTATGGGATGTGGAACAGTCAGAGGGTAGACTGGGAAGGGAATAAAATCTGGAGTTTAAAATAAATTTAAAAAAAATGTTTCCTTCCCCTTGAATTGCCATCATCTATTTTTCTTAATGATTCATGTTCACATGAGTTATATTTGTTTTCTCATTAATAGTGCTATGAAACATTTCTTCATATGTTTGTGAATGAAGAAACAGCCTATACAATAGGAGAAAGTTGTGTTTGCCTGTTCATTCATCTGACAAATGGTTGGTAGAATATATGAAGAACAACAACAACAACAAAAAAAGACTATAACTAAAAACAATCAAACAGGCTACTGAAATGAGCATAGTTCTCAAAAGATAAAGAAATGGCTATTTAGTATTTTTAATATTCCGATTCTACTTAAAAACAGACTGATGTTCCAAATCAAACTTTATTGCATCTTCTCACTGATAGATGGATCATAGCCTTAATCAAATATGACTGAATGTCAATTTGACTTGGTGAACACAATATAAATAGAGCTAGGGCTTTATTTTAAATTGAGAATTATTTTCTTGGGACATCTTAGTTCTTTGAAAGCTGTGACCTTTGGGATCCTCATGTGAGGAAATATGATTCTAATTTTCTTTTGGCATTAGTTTTGCCTAGTAAGTAAAGAGCATAAAATAATGCCTAGATTAAAAACTCAGGTCCATTTTTCTTTCTTATTTTCTTGGTAAAAGATATGAGTATCTTCATATAGAGGGCCACACAGGAGAAACAGCAAATGCTTTAGAACTCATGAAATGCAACCCATGGGTCACCACAAGCTGAGCCCTGGTGTGGCATGGCCCCTAGGACCATGTGTCATAAGAACTTCATGCTATTATGGAGTTCTGTTCTGCTTCTTGCCCTCATATCCCTCTTAACCTAAGAATCACCCAAAAACTTTAAGGAGACTTCCAGTCTCCCACTTGACAATATCTCTGGCACTCAATAATAATGTTTGATCTCTTTCAGACATTGTGGCTGGAGAAGATTAATAATTTAATCACCACGCTAGGAAAGATGTAGATTATAGGCAATGACCACCACCCTTAGAAAACATTTGGAAAAATAAAATTGGTAGTGAAACTAGTTTGAGATGTCTTTACTACTGCCTCTCATGTAGAAAATCTTAGGAAACAATATGAAGAAAGGTACACTCTTACAGTTGAGCTAAAGACCACGGTACATGGCAGCACTGGCTAATGTGACTCTCTCACTGGCTGAAGCTGGATTGTCGATGATTACTTTCCTTTTTTTTATTTTTTTAATTTTTTTCTTTTCCTAAATTATTTTACACTCCATATTCCGTTCCCTGCACCTCCCTATCCACTTTCAGAATGTTCCACACTCCACACCTCCTTCCCTACCCCTTCTCCACATAGTTGCTCCCACCCACTCACCCCAACTGATCTCTAAAGTCCCCGGGGCCTCCAGTCTTCTGAGGGATAGGTGCATCATCTCTGAATGAACACAGACCTGGCAGTCCTCTGCTGTATGTGTGTTGGGGGCCAAATATCAGCTGGTGAATGCTGTCTATTTGGTGGTCCAGTGTTTGAGAGATCTTGGGAGTCCAGATTAATTGAGACTGCTGGTCTTCCTACAGGATCCCCTTCTCCTCAGCCTCTTTCAGCTTTCACTAATTCAACAACAGGGTCAGCTGCTTCTGTCCATTGGTTGGGTGCAAATATCTGCATCTGACTTTTTCTGCTGCTGGATCTTTCGGAGGGCAGTCATGATAGGGCCCTTTTTGTAAGCATTCCATAGCCTCAGTAATAGTGTCAGGCCTTGGGACCTCCCCTTGAGCTGGATTCCACTTTGGGCTTGTTGCTGGACCTTCTTTTGCTCAGACTCCTCTCCATTTCCATCCCTGTAATTCTTTCAGACAGGAACAATTATGGGTCAGAGATGTGACTGTGGGATGGCAACCACATCCCTCACTTGCTGCCCTGTCTTCCTGCTGGAGGTGGGCTCTGCAAGTTCCCTATCCCTACTGTAGGGCATTTCATCTAAGGTCCCTTCTTTTGATTCCTGAGAGTCTCTCACCTCCCAGATCTCTGGGGCATTCTGGAGGGTCTCCCCAGCCTCCTATTTCCTGAGGTTGCCTGTTTCCATTCTTTCTGCTGGCCTTCAGGGCTTCAGTCATTTTCCCTCACCCAATATCAGATCAGGTTCCCCTCTTCCCTCCACCACCCTGATCTACTTCCCCTCCTAGGTCCCTCCCTCAATCCTCAATTGTGATTTCTTTCTTCTCTCTCCCAAGTGGGACTGAGACATCCTCACTTGGGCACTTAAGTTTGTTGACCTTATTGAATTCTGTGGACTGTATCTTGGGTATTCTGTACTTTTTTTTTTCTTGGCTAATATCCACTTATTAGTGAGTAGACCCAACAAGCAGCTGAAAGAGTCAGTTGGGTGCAGGTATTTGCACCCAATCAATGGACAGAAGCAGCTGACCCCTGTTGTTGAATTAGGGAAAAGCCAGAAGAAGCTGTAGGAGGACAGGCAGTCTCAATTAACCTGGACACCCGAGATCTCTCAAACATTGGGCCACCAAACAGGCAGCACACATCATCTGATATGAGGCCCCCAACACACATACAGTAGAGGACTCCCAGGTCTCTGTTCATTCAGAAATAATGCACTTAACTCTCAAGGGACTGGAGGCCTCAGGGAGTTTAGAGGTCAGGTGGGGTGGGGGTAGGGACATCCATGTGGAGACAGGGGGAACAGGGAGCGGGTGTGGGATGTGGAGCATTGCCACGCACACTGCATGACAGCTGTTTATGAGGCAAAAGCTTCATGGAAGCCAGTCTCCTGCATGTCTCCTTGGCATATCCTAACTCAGGTAGCCCAGATATGCCCTCGCGAACTTGTGTGCTAGGTGCCCACCAAGATATGATTTATTAATAGCTAGACAAAGTTGAACATTGCTCTCTGACCTTTACCAATGTTCCAACATCTTAGCCAAACCCTGGCTTGGAATTTCATAAAGAATGTTATCCATCCAGACTAAATGCCTTAGGCATTGTGGGTAGGGTATTGAAGCTTACAGAATGGGAGACTTATCCCAGGGCAAGGTCAAGTAGAATCCTCATTCTCAGTCCGGTACTGCAGCTGAATCACTCCTAGGAATTAGCAAGAAAGAGACAAGTCTCTACTAGCCCAGAAAATTAGTATAGTGGGCTGGGCGTTTTACTAAGGATGGACCTTGAGCCGAGTGTGTGTGTGAGACAGTGTGCAACTTTGAGCATTCTAGATTTGAGATTCAAGCCTCTACCCTCCTGGCTGACGCAGCCACAGCCCCCGGTACTCCAGCCAGGCCCATGCAGGCCAGAGCATGCTAGGAGCCTGGGGGTGCTACACCAGTTCAGAGGAGATGGCTGCTGTTTTAGACCCAGTGTGTTTCAGGTGACCTCAGATGTACCTTGACTACTGAGCTGCCAGATTTTTCATTTCTCTTTTGCAATGACTGTAAAAGTCTGATGCCACTTTTAAGAAATACATTCAGATCCTGCACTTCCTTGTGTTATATTTGCCATTATTTCTTCGCCTACACCTTGTCAACCTGACTAGGACCCCATTTCTCCTGTGGGTTGAGGGAGGCCCAGACTGGTGGGCCAGCAGCAGAACAGTTGAAGGATGGATGGTAGAGCTGGAAATGTGCAATGATAGAACTGGGTCTTAACCTAAGGCTTCATCGTTAGAATACCATATTTCTTGCTTTGTGAAAGGAACTTGCTGCCAGAGAATTATTCTGAGTAGTAGATTATGTGGCAACCCATTTCAAACAGGATGTTTACCTACTAAGAACAGCCATGATGCTGAATATGAAAGCTGCTAACTTAGACATGTGTTGCATGGAATGACAGAAATGCAGGAATGACGGCATTACAATGACAATCTTTTGTCAAATGTAGAACTTTAACAACAGCAGTACTGAAATAATTCACATTTCAATAACAAGAATTAAAAAATAATGTCGCCGGGCAGTGGTGGCACAGGCCTTTAATCCCAGCACTTGGGAGGCAGAGACAGGCCAAGTGCTGAGTTCGAGGCCAGCCTGGTCTACAGAGTGAGTTCCAGGATAGCTAGGGCTATACAGAGAAACCCTGTCTCGAAAAACCAAAAAATAAAATAAAATAAAATAAAATAAAATAAAAATATCTTTATGAAAAAAAATGTGTAAAATATATTGTTTACAAAGATAGCTCATAGACTTAATTCTTGGACCAGACAGTACTTTACTGTGAGACTTTTGGTTCTATACTTGATTGACTTAAGCCTCAATCATCAATACAGATGGGAAAATGGAGGGAAAGCCAAAACTCACTGAAAAACCAGATGCTGTACTGAATTGTGGTTTCCTCAGTAAGTGAATTACAGAGCATTGCTCAACAATTGTATACATGGAGTATCCTAGCAAAATGTACTCTTGTCCCATGTTAAAGAAAATATCACGTTGCCAATTCTCTCCCAAAGTCATTTCTATTTCTGGTTCTGGAACTCATAGAAATTCAGACTTTTGTTTATTGGGTTGTATAATAAGAAAAATAATCTTTAACACTCATTTTTGGAGAGTAGTAACTCTGTGCTATGGAAAAAAAAATGCTTCTTCTAAAGATATCGGCATGTATTCATATATTTAAAAGTTCATTTAAGAGGAATTATGAGATAGAAACCATTAAGACATAAATTTCTTAACAAGAGAATAAAGGAAAAATCAGAGAAAAAGAGAAAACTATTGTTTCTTAGCAATACATAGGGAGTTTTAAGGAGATAACAAGAAAAATACAGGGTTCCAGTGGGAAGGAGTCTCAGTTTGTGTCCTACTTTGTTCTCTCTAGTTTGTGATAAATACAATGATCAGTTAAAATTTGAGATGAGAGTGTCTTTTTCAGCTTCCCAGTTGTATTCTATCATACAAGGAAGCTGCTGTAGGAACTCAAGGTAGAAATTGAATCCAAGCAGAGACTATCAAGGAAAGCTGCTTACGTTCACCTACTTTTCTTATGCAGCCCAGGCCCACCTGCCTAGGAATGGTACTGTCCACTGTGGGCTGGGCCCTTTTACATCAATTAGCATACATGAAAATGCCCCAAAGGCATTGCCACAGATTAGTCTTCATGAAGTAATGCTTAAATAGAAATCTCCTCTTCCCAGGTATGCCAAATTAACAATTAAGAGTAGCTATAAGTAGTAACTAGTGTTACTGGAAAGTCACTGACTAATCACACTGCTCTGTTCACTAGACACAGTTAGAGAAAAATTAACTGATCGCTGGGGATATGCACATGCGTTTCAAGATGGCTTTTAGTTAAGTCAACCAATGTGATGGTGTCCCACATGGCAAAAAGGGAACCACTATTCTGAGTAGTCCTCCTTTTCCACACTGCATTCAGAATTCCTATGGTGACCCAACTGGCCTCTGTTTTCTCAAAGTCACAGAACCAGACAGAGACAGAGTGAGGACCTAGGTCCAGAAAGCTTTTTAAAAATGGCATAAGTGGTATACACATATAAATGCTTTTGTTGTTAGCTGTTCACTAGTATCTACTTACGAAGAAAATTTCCATTTTTTAATATTATTGAGGCTTCAATATTTGTTTTTTGTTTTGTTTTTTGTTTTTTCCGAGACAGGGTTTCTCTGTGTAGCACTAGCTGTCCTGGAACTCACTTTGTAGACCAGGCTGGACTTGAACTCAGAAATCCACTTGCCTCTGCCTCCCAAGTGCTGGGATTAAACGCTTGTGCCACCATTGTCAAGGCTTCAATATTTTTAAGCCAACAGTTTTCTTTAGTAGTCAAAAAATCAGGCAAGAAAACAATTGTTACACATTTGTAAAATGAAAGAAAAAGTACATGAAAATAACACAAGACAGTCAAAGATTTCACTGCATTTTATTCTGAAATCTGGAAACATAATTTAAAACATCTATCAGCTATCTGACTTCTATGATATTATTGTTCTTATTTTTCTCAAGTTTTTCCTCAGATGTGCTATAAATTTCCCTGGGTTGAGTTGCATAAACATAGTAGTATTTTAGAGTTACTAGTAAGTAATTTTTTCCCTTTAAAGCATATTCTCATATTTTCAATGTGAGAAGTAATTAATTGCAGTTTGCTTGAAGACTGTTAAGTACTTAGTGGTCAGAGGCTAAGAATAGCTTTGAAAGTAAAACTACAGACTTAACATATGCTACATGACACCCACAGTTTGAAGCATACAGTTCTAGCTGCGACTGTCTGAAGGAAATCAGTCCTCTGTGGTCTGAGAGCCCCAATGTAGAAATAACTTACTGAGGCTGGGCAAGTCTGTCCACACTGCCTAAGGGGTCATGTGTTGATACTTTATTGAAATAACATGATACACAAATTCCTACCTCACCACAACACAGATCTGTGTTCGTTATTTTGTCAGAGAAATAACTATTCCAGTACGCACTTTAGCTGGTCTCCTGCATCTGTTTTGTTCCTTGTCTATACTCCACATGCACACAGGAGGGGTTTCAAAGAGTCTAATTTGAAGGGGCTGGAGAGATGACACTGGCTACTCTTCCAAAAGTCTTGAGTTCATTTCCACCAACCAAACATGGAGGGACCCATGGCTTCAACCTCTGTGTAGCAGAGGATGGCCTTGTCAGGCATCAATGGGAGAAGAGGCCCTTGGTCCTGTGAAGGCTTGATGCCCCAAGGTAGGGGAATGAAAGGGCAATGGGGCAGGTAGGAGTGGTGGGTGGGTGGGTGAACACCCTCATAGAAGCAAGGGGAGGGGGAAGGGGATAGGACATCTCCAGAGGGGTTGGAACCGGGAAAGGGGATAACATTTGAAATGTTAATAAAGAAAATATCCAATTTAAAAAAAGAAAAGAAAAAAAAAGAAAAGAGTCTGACATCGTTGTCACCCTGCTTATGCTGCTGTCATGGTAGACAAGTCCTGTCTAGTCTCCCTTCATCCATGTGCAGTTGTGACTCAACTCTCCCTGCTTCCTCTCTCTTTCCCTCCAAACCTTCTGATTTGGGCTTTTGATAATTGCTTGCGTGTTCTTATTGGTTATTTCTTCTATAGAAATATTATACTCTGTGTCCAATCAGGGAGAAGAACCTTTTTATTTCCTTCTCAACACTTGACTTTCATTCCTGGAAATGCTTATAATTGATGCGGCTTTATTTGTTTGTTTATTTATTTATTTTATTTTATTTTAAAATTTATTTATCTTATTTTATGCTATGCGTGTATTCTTGAGTGTATGCGTATGCACCACATGTATGTAAGTACCTACTCAAGGAGAGTGTAATGTCTCTTGGAACTGGAATTATAAGTTGTGAGAAACCTATCTTGAGTCATGGAAGTAAACTCAGGTTCTCTGAAATAGTAGCAGATGTTCTGAACCACTGAACCATTTCTGTAGCCCCTGATGTAATGTAGTTGCATGATTATTTAATTAATTGAATTGTGATCCTCAGTTCTTCTTCAGGTTCTAGGATTTGAGGTTATATGGACAGTGTACCGCAGTTTGGACAACAACTAAGCAATGGGTAATTAAATTAACTGTGCCACTTTGTATCTCTGTGATGAAAGCCTCTGCAATGGATGATTTATTTCTTGTCCATACATCAAATAATTTATGAGCGGTAAGTAGGTAGTGCTGAGTACTGACAACTCCAGAAATCTAACATGTTATCAGCTAGTAAACAGGATGTAGCATGCTACAATCACTTTAACGTGATTGAAAAATCAATAAGGATAAAAATTATTTTACTCAGAGCCAAATTAAATTAGATGATATAATTTGATCTGGTAAATAGCTGAATTTTAGAATAGGATTGGTATGAAAAACTATTTAATAACTACAGGTAGGCAGAGGTTGCATACAAAGTGTGCATTCCTAATGAGGCAGTTTTGTAGTCACATCACTGGGAGTCCTCAAAGACACTTTCTTTGCTTCTGGGTCCCAGGCACAGCAGTGTTCTCATTATTCCTTCCTGTCTCACAAGCTAATCTCCCATCCATGGAGGTCTTCTACACACAATCGTTCTTGCTCCTTAATTAACTTTATTTTCTTTTCAAATATCAGCAAATGAGTTATTGACCCTTATATCTTTTACAAGTCACCTCAGAAAATGTCTCCTTTTATATGTTTTGTGGGTACTTAAACACATTGGTGCATGAACATATACTCATGCAGGCGTGCATAGCCATAAAATAAAAAAGTAATTTTTAAAAAGAAAATCATCAAGCTGCATCAATTATAAGCATTTCCAGGCATGAAAACCAAGTGTTGAGAGGGAAAAAAGTTCCTCCCTTATTGAGCACAGAGTAAAAGTAAAAACCAACAAGAACACCCTGAGGAGAAAACTTACAGGCAATTATCAAAGGCAATCAAAGCTAATAGTTTTGTACAATTTTTCTTATAGTTTCCATTTTTACTTACATATACAACTGATGATTATTTATACCTTCTATTCTCCAGTATAAGACAGAGAATGGAGATAAGACAGGGTCCCTATTTATCTTGCTTATATGATTCCCATCATCCCTTTGAATTACTGAATAAATCAATCCTAAAACTTAACTTATGGTATCTTCAAAATTGGATATTTTACTATTCTATCTTATCCTTATAGCCATACATAGTTTATATTACATGCATATGTTATATTACATTATTACATATTTTAAATATGAACTTGAACACATTCATTGCACACACTGAACACAAGCTTTTAGATATACAGTGACAATCTAGACTACTGATGCTTGCATTGGTTTTGTGAAATATCAAGAACTGTCTGTTACTCAGGTATTTTCTAATTTTTCCAAGTAGATCATAATTTTTTAGGTGAAGATTGTCTCTCACTAACTCTTATTTCTGATTCATGCAAACAGAAAACCATGGGTCA
>JADRCD010185719.1:0-12134 GCA_019843815.1 Montemys delectorum | reverse complement strand
TGTAGCGCACACGTGCATGTGTGTGTGCGCGCACGTGCGCATGTGCCTGCGTGTGCAGCGCACACGTGTATGAGTGCGTGCGTGTGTGTGAGCAATGTGAAACACTGTCTTCTGATTGCACTCGTTGGCTCACAGAAGCTATGGCTAACTACACAAGTCAAGCCAGTCAAGGTTCCAGAAGAGTGAGATGGGGACTCGTGCCACACCCCAGCTGAGATGCTATTGCTGGGGAGGAAGAGTAATTTTTTTCAGTGGGATAGCCTCTGGTAAGGTGCCTGTGTTCCTGTAACACTACATACACACATATACATATATAAACAGATACACATAAACACACATATACTCATGCACATACTCATACACATACAAATATATACAGGCACACAAACACACATGCAAACATACCCCACACATAAATGCACACACATACACACATGCACATATGCACACACATTCATACATATGCACACATACACATACATTTGCACATACAAACACATATACACACCATACACATAAGCAAACATGCACATGTACACACATGCATACACACACTTGCATGCACACACACATGTACACACTCAAACACACAAAGACATACACATACACATGGCACACACAGTATACACGCACATGCACACAAACACACTTGCACACATACGCATGCACACATGGCACACACACGGCACACATACAGACAGACAATGCAAATTAAATGTGGTGGAACACAGAAAAGGACAAGAAAGTAGGAAGGAGAAGACTTGGGATGAAGTTCAGAGGAGTGGGAGGGGAATGAGAATGAGTGTGATTAGAGCAGGTCATATGTAAGTATGGAATTGGGAGAGATACATATTCATGTGTGTGTGTGTATTAAGTATATGTATGTGTACTGTGTGTATTGTGTGTAGTGTGTATGTGTGTATAGTGTGTGTATGTGTGTATTGTGTGTGTAATGTATGTGTGCATTGTGTGTGTATGTGTGTGTGTATTTTGTGCATATAGTGTGTGTGTTCAGGGGGTGGAGAGATGCTCCATTGTTAATAGGACTTGCTGCTTCTCCAGAGGATCTGAGTGTGGGTCCCAGCACCCACAACCGAAGACTCACAACTGCCTGCAACTCCAACTTCAAGGAGTCCAGTGCCCTCTTCTGGCCACACTGGGCCCTGCACTCACGTGCACCGATCCACACAAACACAGAGATAATTAAAAAATTAGAGCACATCTTAAACAAAACATTTACCATCCTTGGCTACACCAACAGAGGCTGCATGAGACACAGTCTCAAAAAGGGAAAACTCGACAGAGGAGATATCTGTTAATACCACACAGTGGGTGGTGTAAAAGGGAAGTTCTCCCAGGAAAGGGGATCTCAGAATGAGGCTGAGTTTCTCGTTCACGTGTGCGATGTGCTTCCTATAATAGCATTTAAATAAATTATCAATAATTTGAGGAAAAGCAAAAAGGAAGCAGCTGCCCACGGGGAGCCAGCTGCCATAGTTTGGTCAGTTTTTAATTTCCCTGTTGGATCATTTGTCTTCCAGGAGACTAGAGTGTCTTCTGCCTGTTCTGGACTCAGCCCATGGCATGTATGACGACGTTGCTGCCACATATGCATCATGTCCTTGTTTCACCCTCTGATGAACACCCTCCCTGTGTTCTGTGTGGTGAGACAGCCCTCACCCCAACTCTTTCTCCTTCTGTGGCTTACGTAGGGAGGGAACTTCTCCCTTTGGGACCAGGTGACATTGGCTGGTTGTGTGGAGTCAGGAGGACGCAGGGTGACATAGTTGCCCAAGCATCACGGGTTGAGGCAGGGGATCTCAGTGTGCTGCGGGAAGCCTACCTTGCTCTCCAGCAGGTCTGCACTCTGCCTGAGCTCATTCCTCGAATTCTCAGACTTCTGTAGCTTCTGTCTCAGCAGCGTCAGCTCTTCCTGCAAGACAAATGTCCATTTGGCCAGGGTCAGCCTCACAGTCCACTCCTGTTAGAAGAAGTTGCAGTGGCCAAGGCTTAAGGAACATGAGGTAACCTAGTGAGCCCCTCTAGGGATACAGGGGTGCCCTGTACTCCACGTTCGCTGACAGGATCTGAAATGTTCATGTCAACGTCCGCAGCTTTGCACTCCACAGGCCACAGTGTCGAGGCTCTGCATCCCACCTCACAAATTCATGTAATTAACTTTCAATCAAAAAATAGAGCTTTTAAAAAAGAATAGCTGGCCATGGCAGAGTGACCAGCCCACATGCCACTTCTCCTTCACCATTTCTAAATATCAATATCTCTGCTCTTAGGAGGCTGCTGCACACACAGGCCTGAGTGCTCATCTTCTCCAGATGGGGACAATGTTCAGCCTTAGACTGTCTGTGTGTGTGCACACACATGTGCACATGCATGTGTCAGCATGTTCACATGTCTATGCATGTGCATGCATGTGTGACTATGATTGTGCAGAGTGTGCTCAGTACTTCATCCTCACGAGTGTCACTCTCCCACCAGGGGCCGCTCTCCAAACCTGTGATGCCATCACTAGAAGCAGTAGCAGGTGATAGAATGACATAGAAGCTGTGGACACAAGGGAGTACTATGCTGCACTAAAAAAGAATAAGAAAGGGCTCCCTGAAGTGCCCTTGGGTATATTTAGAATATATTGGTAAGAGCACAGCACATGCTTCAGAGGTTGTGGCTCATCCGAAGTGCATGGGGCCACAGAGTATCAGATATTAGGCTTCTCCAGTTTGGGGACATTTGCATGGACTGCATGGCTCACCTTATACTTACTGTTTGTGTAAGAAATAAAGGAGCCTTGTGTATAACTTGCTCATTTTTGCAAAAAATAAATACAATAAAGCGCACACCAGAAGCTGTCCAAAAGAGCTACCTACCTACCTGGGGATGTGTGTGTGTGTGTGTGTGTGTGTGTGTACACATGTGCACATGCAGGTATGCATGTGTGTATCAGAGGTGGCAGGATGACAAGGGTTTCTCTAAGAAATGCAAAAGCCCCATGACTGAGACTACAACAAGCCCTGTGGTCCAAGGTTGACTGGCACAATTTACCAGCATCCCAAAAAGCAGCTGTGTTGGGGGAAACACAGTCTCGGCTGACAGAAGCCTGTAAGTAAATGAATGGAAGGCTGCTGAGCTACTGGTCAATGCCTACCAGGGCCCTGAGTGCTGGGTACAAGCATCAAGGTGGGCAGGTGTCACCACCCAGAGGAGCGAACCCACCTCCTTGGCTCGAAGCTGCTCCGTGCTGAGTGTGGAACTCAGCAGGGGCCGAAGAGATGCCAGAAGCTCCCACCACGGCCAGTCCTTGACCTTCAGGAACACAGCCAGGTTCTTCTGGATGCACAGTGCAGCTAGCCTACGGATCTGCAGAAGGAAAATGGGTGTGTATGGGTTCGCCTGCCTGGGAAAGAAGACGACAGGGGGACAAACCAGATGGAGAAAGCAGAGCCACAGCCTCGTATTGATCTATTCCAGACACTTCCAGCACAGGCAGGTGGGGAGGTGACCCATGTCAGGGTGAGCTCTTGTCCAAGCACTCTTGGGGTACCCCTTGAATGGGGCATCATGGGGGATGCACAATTATGCCTGCTCACTTCAAACCTGTATGGCCAGTACCTTCAGTTTCTTATATTCCTGGCGAGACAGAAAGCCCCTACAAGCTGCTTGGAAGAGAATGATATTCCGAGACACCAGCTTCTCCCGCCGCCTTTCCAGCCTGGAGACCACACCTGCCTTGAGGAAAACCTGGGGGCAGGGGAGGAAGGTGCAGGTGAGGCCTCTGCCCAGCCCAGATGTCTGAGGGTTCCACTTGAAACCCATCTCTCTTCTCAGGATAGCTGCTGCTTAACTAAAGACTTAAGGACGGAAGTGGTCTGTCCTCCCACAGCATCTCTTCCTGCCTCCAGCTCCTGGCTACTCAGCAGGCCCCAGGCGTCTGTGGCAGGATGGACACCACCCTGGGGCTTTAACAAAGGAAAAATCTGGGGCTGGAGATGTGGCTCCATTGGTAGAGTGCTTGTCTAGCGTGCCATGGTCCTGGGATCCATCCTATGTCATAGTGGCATACTTGGGAATCCCGGCACTTGGGTATTGGAAGCAGGAAGATCAGAAATTCAAGGTCATGTCTGGCTAACAGTGAGTTCAAAGCCAGCCTGGGCTACCTCCTGGTGACTGAAAGGCCAGCCTGGGCTACATTCTGGTGACTGAAAGGCTAGCCTGGGCTACATCCTGGTGACTGAAAGGTCAGCCTGGGCTACATGAAACATTGTCTTAAAAACAAAAACAATAATGAAAAGAAAAAGAAAGAAAGAAAGAGCCCCCACTGAACCACAGCCTGAATGTCACCTTGATTCTGATGGAAGGGCATGGATATTAGTCTGACAATCATTACCAGGGCAGATGTGCCTAAAGTCCTACAGGACAGACTCTTCTCTGAGTGGCAGTAAATGCAGGTCCTGGGCCTCATCCCAGGCTATCTTGAGCCCACACACTCAGACTGGCCCCAAATATTCATTATCATTGACAAAGCCGCCTGAGAGACAGTGCCTAGAAACACCCAGACTCAGCCTGAAAGCAGGGAAGAGGCTGTGGGAAGGGGCATTGCCCTCCTGGTTGGTGCACCCCTCCCCTGAGCTGCCGGGCTCCTGCCCAAACCCACACCTACTGGGCTACAGAGCATCAAGAAGAGATGAAGAAGGTGTTGGTGGTGCCGGGATGGCCGCGCCCCATGGGTGGTCCACGACCAGACTGCAGAGAACAGGGTGTAAACACTTGGAAACCCAGGGATGCCGATCAGTAGAAGATAAAGAAGTCCTGGGTTTAGGTTTGAGGGGTTTTATGGACCCCAAGCTCTGGAGGCAGAGTGTGTCCCTGACTACACACCCTTCCATTCAGTTCACCCTCAGTCTGCCTCCCCACCTGCCAAGGGAAGATGTCTAATGGTTGACCTGAGCCAGTTCATTTGTCAGAAGAACCTGAAGGTGTCATCTCATCTAACATCCCTGTACGATGATATTGTCAAATAATGGATAATGTTTATCGAGTGGTCAGAACAGACTAGAACTGGACTTAGTAGTCACATGGCATGTAAAAAAGAAAGCAGTTGGCAAGCAGAATCCAAGAGGGTTGCTATTTTGATTTTACCATTTTATGGAGGGAGAAAGAACGGCCTCCTCCATGCTGGGGTTACCAGTGCGTACCACCGCACCCAGCTTTTTCCATGGGTCCTGAGGATGGGACTCAGCGGTAAACACTTGAATGGCTGAGCTGTCTCCCCAGGCCCTCTCCTCTAGGCTTCACATCTAAGCTCTAAATTGACCCATTGTGGAAATCATTCTCCCAATTCACTTAATAGCAGATGACCCACAAAGCTGAGATTCGAACCCAGGACTTGGGTCCACAGAACAGAAGTTTGAAATCCAAAGGGAATCTGAATCTAACTGTAACAAAGACCTCAGTGGACTCCTCACTACCCTAGACCATTTTCAGTAAGGGCCTCTTGGTCTGTCAGATCCGAGCATGCACCTACAAGAAGGTGAGAGCAAGCTCCGCTGAGGGGCCAACTGCTTCGCAAATCAGAGAGTGCTTGCTGTGACCACCAAGGCGACCAGCCACTCCCGACCCTCACACTGGATTAATTTCACAAGCTGGTGAGTCCCAAAAAGCTGCCATTAGAGGAAGCAGCAGCAGAAATCAATGATCAAAGTGATCACATGTTGCAGTAAGTGGTGGGCACTGCCCAGTCCACTATTGATTAAGTATGAGAATTTCATTTAAGAAATAATTGGAGAGCACTGTGCACAGAGTGAGAGCAAGTCCACACGGCCTCAGCTCTGCAGACATGAAGCTTGATCTCTTTCTTTCTTTCTTTCTTTTCCTTCCCTCTCTTGAGAACGTGATACTACCAGACCATCGGACCGAGTGTGGGATCACATTTTGCCAGAACTGTCAGAGCCCACAGCACAAACGTCAATTAGGTGACAAGGGCTGGGAAAAAAAAATCACAAAGAGAAATCTAGATGATTCTCTTCTCATGGGTTCACCTGATTATCAGACCTCAGCAGAGCGGCGCATACTGCACCCCATCTCTAAAGAGCACACAGGGGCTCACTACTGTTCTCCATCTGAGATGGCAAACCCAGGCTTTTCCAAAGGTCTTGCTGGGTGGCAGTTCCCGAGCATGTGCTGAGGGATTAGATCCTCTCCTCCGGGTCATTTCACAGATTAGAGGAGTTTCAGTTCTTTCAAAAGAAAAACAAACAGCAGATCTTTCTGTATCCAAAAGGTTATTTTCAATTTGTATTTACGTTCACTTGCACGAATCTATGTGTACTGCACACATGCATACACCAGCAGAGGCCAGAAGAGAGCATCGGATTCCCCTGGAGCAGGAGTTAGGAACTGAACTTTGGCCCTCTGCAAGAGCAGCGAGTTCTCTTAACCAGTAAGCCATCTATCTCTCCAGCTCTGGGGCTTTTTCATTCTTTAAGCATTAAAATATGACTTTATGTGACAAATAGCTTGGTTCACAAGGAGATGCATTCTGCAAAGAATGGCGGGTTGGTCTTGCGAAATGAAGTGGGCACAGGGCAGAGAGCAGGATCCATGTTACAGATGTGGCAACTGAGGCACAAGCCAGGAAGGAAGCTGCCACGCTGGGCAGGGATAGGGTAGCTGCTTCTCTCTCCAATCGGGCTTTTCAGAGGCTTCCCACCTGTCAGTCAGTACCAGATTTGACAATGGCAAAGATTCTATACCTGCCAGAGAAACCGAGCCAGGTGTTGCACCTAGCTTCTCGGGGGTCACCTTGGTCTCCATGACTCCGGGTGAATGCCAAGCACTGTGCAGGGTCAATTGTGTACTGTTATAATAGGTTTAGGCTTCTTGACTGCCAGCCCCTGCCTCTGTAAAACCACATAGTAGCTTCTATTTTCTCTCTTGCTCTGCAGTGGCCACTGAGACTGTGGGGACCAATTTCTGTATTCATGAAATAACTGGGTAATTATCTACCCCAGTGGTTCTCAGACTCCAGCATGCATCAAAGTCGCCTGGAGAGCGTGTGTGGGAGCAGCCGGTGCCTTCCTCCTGCAGTCTCTGCTCCACTAGGTCTGAGCGGAGTCGGAGGATTTGAGGTTTGCGCAAGCTCTCAGGCAATATTGCTAGGGATGGACTAGAGAGATGAGGAGGGGTGGGACGGAGGAGCCCTACCCCCACCTGGAGTCAAGACCCTGCATGAGTGTGCTCTCTGGCCCACCGTCCACCAGCGGGACCTCAGCTCACGGAGAGGACATGGGGACTCCAGGCTTCACTCCCTGAGGATCTCTAGAAATGAGTTAGCTCCCCCAGAGCACAGTCTCAAAACACGAAGCAGCCTGGAAGTCTGCGGCTTGTGGTGAGAGCCCAGGAGCTTACAGTGTCTTCTTTCCACCGTGTCTTCTTTTCAACATGTGCAAAGGACTTGGAGTGAGGGGACCTGGGTGAGCCCACAATGACCCGCACCTTGGACCAGAGGCCAGAGACGCTAGTGTGTTTCAAACAGGTTATGGAACAATGGGTCGTGGGATGGTGTCTGAGCTCACCAAGGAGAGGAGAACACCATGACCGCAGAGCCTTCAGGGAGAGCAGAGCCCTTCCCCAGAGCCTCCTATGCACCTTCCGTCAGGGGTCTGTCCTGTCAGGTTAGCTGGCTACGGTGACTAGTCTATGAATGATGGGGCAGTGAGGCTCCACCCCCTCTTGTCTACACCCTCTCCAGTCTGGGTTCTGAGTTTATGTCTGATGTCCTGCCAGTCACCAACATGGTTCCTGAGCTTCAAACCCTGTGTTTGCTTCCCAGGCAGCTTTCAGAGTTGGTAATGGCTATGTCACAAAAACAAAAGACAGAGAGTTCCTGGGGTCAAAGAATTTAGGAACCCTAAAACACCATACTTCCTTTCTTGAAAACCAACAGTGCACAGACATGTTGGGGAAGGGCAGACATCCTCTGTAAAGACCTAAGCAGAAGGGGGAAGAGCTTTAAGCTTCAACCCCGGTTGGAATGTGGTATCTCTCTCCTCAGATCACCCACACGCTTCTCGGGCATTCCTCCATCCACCGATTGCCGCCGTGGACAGACAGGGAGGGTTGTGTGACAGTCACTGCAAAGGAGACAGCAGGAAGCCGAATCTGAGGAAGCACGCTTCCTTCTGATAGGAGATGCGGGGTGGACATGCAGTTAGACACCAGGGAGCTGAGGGGAACTCCAGATGTGTCCTGGAAGCTGTCTCCTGATGGACGGAGTCCTTTTGTCATTAAATGCCCTTGATGCTGCTGCTGGGTGTCACTCACAGGTGTGCCCTAGTAAGGGTCTATGCAGTAGTTCAGGTGTGAAACTCGCCTCACACTAACTCCGACACTTAGACCTCAGCAGCTGCTGGCACTGTTTGGGAAACTTGGAGACCCTATAAGGGATGGAGCCTTGCTGGAGGAAGTGCATCACTGAGGTGGGTATTAGGTTTTATAGACAGGCTACACTTCTCTCGAAGCCTCCTGGCTGCCCATTCGGAGGGTTCCTACCACCTCACATGGTGGACTATAAGCCAGAGTCAACTCTTTCTTGCTTTGGTCGTGTATTTTGCTGAAGGCTGATGCCATCAGAACATGGCTCGCACATGACACCCTTCCCCCTTTGTGGAGGTTTTGAAAAGAAACACCCATAAAGGAAGACTTGGGAGAGAGAGAGAGAGAGAGAGAGAGAGAGAGAGAGAGAGAGAGAGAGAGAGAGAGAGGGTCCTCCTCCTCCTCCTCCTCCTCCATGAATAAGCAAGCCACCTGCCTCATAAATATCCATAAGCACTTCTTTAGAATCCACAATCTCAGGGTAGCCCATTCTAATCTCTCTCTGAAGTGCTTTCTTTGTTCTGCTAAGAAAACCACTGCGCACACAGGTAGTCTCCTGCCTGGGCTCTTCCTTCTAAGAACATTCTGAGGATGCATACAGTTCCTTCTGGAGCTCAGAAGGTTATTTAAGGACCCAGGTGTCACCTGTTCCAGACTCTTGAGTCTAACATAGGACACTGTGTCATCACTGTGCCATCACACTGTGAGGAGGGCGGGGACAGAAATCAAGTGTCCCCTGTAGTCTAGAGAAGGAAGACCCAGAGTGATAACGGGTGAGTTCTATAAGGAGGGTGACCGACATCAGCAAGAACTTTACTCACTTGAGTATGCCCCACGGCCACCGCTTTCTTCTCCAGATCCAGAGTCTGCAAGAGTTCCTCTACTGCCTGCGGGGAGGAAGAAGAAACAAGTGGAAGGTCAGATTTACTGGTTGGCAAGATGCAGGAGAGAGGAGCAAGAGGAGCCCCAACTCAGAGGGGCAAGTGTGGGAGAGGAGTGCATCCCAGGCCCCTACCACATGCAGCACTCCCCCACCGGAACCACCGCTAGACCCAAGTGTTTCATCTCTACACCACGGTCATCCCATAGAAGATCTAGGACTCAAGAAGTCGTGGTGGGGGCAGCTGGTGCAGAGGACAGGATATCTATATCTGTGAAAAGGGTGGCCATCAACTGTGCCCATCTGGTCGGACTTGGTCACCCAGGAAGCCTGTGGCTGTCATCTTCTCTTCCCTCCATGGCACTAAGATCCTGCCTTGTGCATACAGTGAGGGCTTAATGACTATGAGGAGGGGAAGGAAGGAAAGGAAGAAGGGAGGAAGGAACGAAGGAAGCAAGGAAGGAGGGAGGGAGGGGGAGGAAAGGAGGAAGGAAAGAAAGGAGGAAGGAAGGAGGGAGGGAGGAAGGAGAGGGAAAGAGGAAGGAAGGAAGCAAAGAAGGAAGGGAGGGAGGGAGGCAGTTCCCTACAGGAGAAATGAATTTCCTCAGAGATTTTGAAGGAGTAAAGATGCATTCCAAGGGAATCTTCCTCTTGTCAAACAGCTTTGAAACAACCTGCTAGACTCCGCCCCCTCAGATTCCATCCCCCCGCCCCCCGTACGACCACCATCACGCTCCCACTCCTAACACTACCATGTGTCCTACCCCTCACGAGCAGTCTGAAAGTCTCTTACGTTTATTGGGAGAGTAATTGCAAGACCCAAGAGGCAGGAGGAATACTGCGAGAGCCCCACCCCAGGCCAAGGGCACCATGGGATACTTCCTGAGACAGCCCTAAAACTGCATGTTAAAAATCTAGTCCCAGACCACAATCAACCTCCTCTGGCCTGGAAGAGACTCCTGCCACACTCCTCCCAAATCTGAGTGGTTTCATTTATTACATTTTAGCCCCAAAGAAATGTTCCAAGGGAGTTGTAGGCAGCCAAGGCACATAAAGCCAATATGCTCAAATATAACATCTCTTCTCTCTGCACAAGAGGAAAAGCACGGTAAAAATTGGCTGGAAGTAAAGCGGATGAAGAAAGTGGAATCCCAGCTGGAAACATTTTTCTCAGACTCTTTGGGAGGCAAAGGTTAGTGTGTGTACTTGAACAGAGGGTGGACAGATCTGGGGTTAACCCCAGCTTTAGGAAACTTTAGGCAGCTGAGGAAGGGGGGTTGTGAGCTTAAGGTCAGTCTGGGCTACCTAGAAGGACCCCAACTCAAACAATAAGACTTGGAGTTGCATTCACCTGGGACCAGGCTTTATTCTCATCAAGCAGAAAGAGATCTCGGGCCAGTACTTTACTGCAGTCTCTCTCAGACTCCTTTTAAAAAGATGGAAGAACAAATAACAGCTGTTGGTGGGGCCTCACCTACCACATGATCTATGGTCATCACACCAGAGAGTTGGGCGCCAACGCACGCCTGCAGCTGTCCACTAGAGCACAACCCTGGAAAAGTTCTAACAAGAGAAAAGAAGCCCTGCATGCTCTCGGCAGCAGTGTAGATGCTGCCTAACTGTGTAGACGCTGCCTAACTGTGCACTCAGCCACCATAGGAATGGAGGGCTCTTCTTTAGCTCTGGATTTTCCTAGAATATTTCAGGGATGTGGGCAGGAATACTGGCCCTAGAAAAACCCTTCTGCCTTGCTTACTCCAGAGAGAGGTCTGTGAGAGAACTCTGGTCCAGCTGACAAAGAACAAGTGAGTGGTGTATATCCAATCTCTTTCTCAACATCAAAATGATGTTAATGACCCTGTCCAGACCTTAAAACCCCCAGGGAGGCTTCACTGAGCAAATAGGAAAAGGAGTTTGTCAATGACTTTGCATTTAATTATTTAATTGCTGTTTTGTAATCCTCATCAATATTAATATGAGATTGGAACCATATGGAAATGTTCTTTGTTTAAGCTGATATCAATTATTCAATTTGGTTCAACACAATGCAGTCATTGTCCAACAGCTTATTATTTAAAAGAAAATGTGGCAGTGATCCAGGTCACTGTGTGGAATGGTCTCCTTGTCATATCAGCTCTTTCACAGATACACAAGGCTCATATCTCAGCATGCAATGATGGTCTGTGAGTAAAATATCGGTCATTTTACTCCAAAGAGACACACCTTCATCGGGCATGGTAGCACACGCCTTTAACCCCAGCATGCAAGAGGCAGAGAAGGTAGATCTCCATGTGTTGGAGGCCAGGTTGGTCTAAACAGAGAGTTCCTGGTCTACATAGTGAGTTATGGCAGCTAGGGCTGCATAGAGAGACCTTGTCTTAAAAAAGGAAGGGACAATTTTCAGCCTGCCTTTTAATCCCAAGTATTATTCCAGTGGTCTGTGCATCAAAGCCTTTGCCATAAATAATATATTGTTCTCCTTTTCCAAGGAAGCAGCTGAGGTCCAGTGTGATGAGAAGGACCATTGTCCAGGAGAGGAGATTAGAGGGTCCAGGAATCGGCTCATGAATCTGCTCTCTACCCTCTGGTGCTGGTACCCAGATGGGATCCTCCACTCACTGGCTGTGGGGCCCTGGGCAACCAGCTCCTGCCTCTGGGCCTCAGTACATGGGGTCATACACCTGGGTTAAGGAAGGGAATTTACAGAGGTCATAGGAGTGGCCCGCAAGAGAGATGTTTCCAAAATGGTGGAGCAGGGAGCTTCCCCACCTCTCTCTGCTCTGCACATAACAAGAGCTATGGTTTCATAACAGAACAAAGTCAACTCTTGACAAACTGAACAAAACGATTCAGCAAAATGAGAATCAGC
>JADRCD010185717.1:0-45492 GCA_019843815.1 Montemys delectorum | reverse complement strand
TGTATATACCTAGTAACACTCCTAATCCAGGGCAGAGTCAGAATTTGGAAAACTAAAGGGGTGGTTCAGAAGTTTGATCTTTAGTTCCCTTTTACTAAAAGAGGTTGACTTAATGAATTCTAAAAAGTGAAGCCTTCTACTTTAAACTGTCTCAAAAAGCATATTAAAAAATTTTATAGGTCATATTTTATTATAATGTATCAGATAAGGAATAAATGATAATCTTCCTTTTAGAAAATCAGTTAAAAATTTCTAACTAATTCTTGATAGAATATGAAATAATCTATTGACATTTATTAATGACATTTATTTTTAAACAAATTATGGTTTTATGTGACATAAGTCTACTCTCTGGAAGGCCCTTGGCAGCAGTGAGCATATGCTCCTGCCAGGTGTTGTCAAGTGCCATTTTGTCTTCGCACACTTACTGATTTTTTTTTATAGTGAGTATTTGTGTTCTTCCTATTTTCTAGTAACCCATTTCCTTCAGGTTTAGTCAGTCTGGTCTGCTATAATGAAAACACTGTAGATTAGGTGATTTAAGCAACAAACTTACTCCTCAGAGTTCTGAAGCCAAGAATAGTCAAAATCAAGGTGTTGGGCATAAGATAGTCCACTTAGTGGAGTATGTGTGTGGTGTACATGAAGTAAGTTCCATCTATTAGCACACAATTAGCCTGGCACAGTGGCAGACACCTAAAAGCCCAGCACTCAGTGGGGAGAGGCCTGGAAATCCTAAATTCAGTCATCTTCAGCTCCATAGCAACCCTGAGGCTAATCAGAGCTATAGAGACCCCATCTCCAAACATAAAACAGCCAGAACTCCAAGCAGCCTGTGTTCAGTTCTCTTCTCAGAGAGCAGTCATTTGCCCCTTCACAGGGGACAGGGAAAGGAGTCAACTCTCTGTGCTTCTTTTTAAAGACAGCAAACTATTCAGGAAAGCTCTGCCCACCAGAGAGATTCCCCACAGGCCCATCTTCAAATAGCTTTATACTGGGGATTTGGTTTCATTATGGGAATTCTATGGAGACACAAAAACCCAAAGCACATATTAATAGTAGAACAGGCAGAGAGAATTTTGCTTACGAGAAGAGCTTCCCTGTTAGACTGCAACCAAACTATCATGTGCTACAAAGAACCTCATCCTATGTGTGTGGCCCAGTCTGGAAACTTGAAAAATAATCCTCTAGATTTTCAGTCACTGAGGACTGTGTATTTGATTCAGTAGGGATGACACAATATAGCTTTCAGAAAAGGTACAGATTAGAGGGCTTTTTTTGTTTTGTTTTGTTTTGAGCTTTCATTGGTACTTGACATTTGGTAAAGGGAACATTCTTTTTGTTTCATACTAGAGGACTGATGCACAGAACATTCTCCAGAAAATTATTTCTCAGATTAATAATAAGGTTGTGAGCTTTGACGAATCCCAGGGAGAGAGAATTGATCTTTATCTGCTTTATTCAATGACATATCCAACCACCTAAAACCTTATGAATGTTCAGAAAATTACTTGTGAAATGAGGGATTCTGTTTGCTGTACCCTTAGATTAAGAGTGCTCTCTGTCCCTAGCTGACCTCTAAGGCCTCATTCCTTTTCTCTAGAAAACCTGATAATTTTCTTTCCAACTCCTTGATTTAGATGGCTCTAGCCTTTGAACATGCTTTTTCTGTAGCCTCTCCCCACTCGCACATACTTCAGATGTCTACAGCTGTACACTATACCAATCTTTGAATTTAAAGGCAAAGTAGAAAGGACTTACTTCAGAATTGTGAATCCCTTGTTTTATAAATGATTTTAAACATAATCTGGTCCAACTTCTTCATTTTAAGGTTAAGAAAACTTTAGCCCCCAGAGCTTATACTCAAGGCTGTCCTACTAATCAGCAATGCTCCAGAAGCCAGCAGCCAAGCTTTAACTCAGACATAGATTTTTTCCATATACATTATAAATAACTTTTCCCAGGGATTTGATGTCCTACTTAAATCAAAAAAACCAAAATGAAACAAAAAAACTGCCTCAGAAATAAAGAATAAGCTTATTTTCAGAACTAAGGAGTCTTTGAAGAACATGTTTGTCCTAAATTATAAATTCAGAGAGTACCAAGATGTCTATTAATGCATGTAACTAATATTATCAGTAGATAATCTCTGGCCTAGATCAGTATTTTACCATAGCATAATCTAAATTGACTTGCTAGTAGGAAAGTATAGTTGATCCCGTGCAAACAGTCTGATTCTGCAGTGCTGTGTTGACAGTTAGGACTTAGGGAGCTGTCTACCTATGTTATAGTTAGGTTTTCTCTATTTAGAATGACAGCACTAATTTTTTAAAGGATACTTTCATCAAAATATTCTTTATAACTTAGATGAGAATATTTTTAAAAAAACTAAATGAGCTAGATTTTTCTGTCATGTATGTTCTGTGGAAATACTTAGCTATGTGACTTCTTCCATCCACCTCCTGCCCTTTCCTCCTTTCCTCTCTCCCATCCTTCTGTCACCAAAACACAAAGTGAATTCTTTTGGAGGAAGGCATATGAGGAAATAAACTGTCTAAACCAGAACCTGTCTCTCCCAACATTATCTTACAGGGACCTGTCTGTCCCTAGCCACCACATATGACCTCAGGTGACTTCTGTAAGCCAGGTAGAAAAGCATAGATAATCTCATCCAAATCCGGGGGTTCATATTTAGTCTCTCAGAGATCAGACAATCTATGAAGTTAACAATGTAGCTTCTTTTCACATCAGCTAGATGAATGTACCAGTCTGAAGTAGTCTGTTTTCCAAAGGCACTTAAAAGTTATTTGCGCCAGCATTTGGTGTTTAGTGAGACTTTTCACATTTTGGGCCTGTACTCCATTTCCAAGTGATTTTATCACAGCTAGGAATTACTGGTAAGCTACTTTTATTTCTTTGTATTTCAGTAAGTTGATATTACACCTTGAATTTGTGAATATATCGTGAAACAACTCTTTGTAAAGAAAGATAACTATTATAAAACTAATAATACAGCATCTAATTATCAAATTTAGATACTGTACTTAAATTGAGTCCAGAATTTAAAATTGAAATTATGTAAGTAAAATTGGATGATTTCAAATAGAAGGAAAAGAGCAGAGCCTGAATATTGGAATAGGCATCTAGCTGGCAATAATACGTAGTTTACTTGCCAATTCACTTGAGAACAGCTTCTCCACTGAAAAGAACTAACTCTGCTCACTTTTATGAAAGCTAAGTATTTTGTAATCAACTTTGTTAAAGTAGGAAAAGTCTACTGAAGTTTTAGCAGCTGGAGGTGACTCTGTTACTTCAACAGCCCGCCATGTCTGCCCCTGGGAGCCCAGGGGCACAAAGAGTGAAGCAAGCTGCCTGCCTGTTCAGTGTAAATGTAGTTTCTAGTTTCGTTAGCTCCTTAGACTGCAGTACATACTATAGAAACACATCTGCATGGCAGAAAGCTCTTGAGATTTTATTGCTGCAAACCAAATGTCTTATCTATAAAAGTCATAAATGCAAAGTTCACTTATGTAAAATGTTATAAGCTAGGTATTCAAACCTTTTTATCTACTCGCCACTTATTAAACTAATTCTCAGTATATATTAAACTTCTTAATATTTTAATTAATATGAAGTCCATGAGAAATAAGTACTTTCGGGCCAGGTAGTGGTGACACATACCTTTAATCCCAGCACTTGGGAGGCAGAGGCAGGCAGATTTCTAAGTTAGAGGCCAGCCTGGTCTTCAGAGTGAGTTCCAGGACGGCCAGGGCTACACAGATAAACCCTATCTTGAAAAAAACAAAAAAAAAAGTACTTTCTTATTTATATGTGAAAATTTTATTTAAGTATTAATATATAAATAAGCAAAATTATTATTCTGCTAATTATTCATAAATAATAACAGTAATAAATTGAAGTTTTGAATAATTTCATAGCACTTTAGAAATAAATAACCTGAGTCTAAGTAGTCAAATTTTGGACACTCACTTCTTCTATATAGGCATTGGCTCGAAAGATACTCCTAGATACTCAGTTTCCTACTGAGATTTAATCCAACTTAAAGGAGCCTTTGATTCATCCAACAACATAAATTAACCTGAATTTTAAAAGAAGACCATTTTCCTTTTGTTTAAATGTATATTTCAGAATATACTACAATCAAAATATGGAAAGAAGTTTTACCTTTAAAGTTTATATTTAATCATATAACAAACTCATAATGGGAAAAGACCAACAAAGTACTTTTGATTACAGATGACCTGTAGAAAACAAAATTCTTTACAATCTTGTGTAGAATAGCAGTAGAGGGGTGAAATTTGAAAATTTTAATTTTTATTGAAAACTGATATTTATAGTTTATTAAAAAGTACACACTCAGAACCTGTCATATATAATGCAGTAGCCACCAAACCTGATAGCTGTGCAGACTAACTTACCCATTCATTTCTTCATCCTGTTGTTGCCAATTAGATCATCATTTTAGAAATTCACATTTTCAATTGCTGAGTTAATCATCTTCAATGTTTTCACATTTCCTGTGGAAAATTCCCAGATATTCTCTAAAATAAAAGGCTGGATGACAATTTTCTTGGAAGCTTTTGTTCTGCTGGAAACAGGAAAATGAATTGATTATGAATTGTATTTATTTACATTTTTCGAATAGTTTGTTTTTAGATTTGTGTTTTACATTGTTCTGATTTTTGGTTTGTTTGTCTCTGATAGCCTTTTATGTCACCTCGGTACCCTGGAGGCCCAAGGCCCCCATTGAGGATACCTAATCAGGTAAGATTTATGTGCTATTTAAAATTTTTAAAAGACTTTGCAAATATCAGAAGTGTTTCTTTTTGTATGAAGTCTACCTTCATCTGTTGTCCTTGCTAATTGCTGCTTCTGGTAATATACAATCTCCTGAAGGTTGCTGCTTAGCCAGACTTTGTGCTGACTGACTCTTTTGCTAAGTTTTGTTGGAAAAGGGAAACACACATATCCTCATGCTTTATCTGTGAGGAGTCATATTGTATGTGGCTTGCAACCTTGCAGTATTTACTATCTATTTCCAGAAAATGATTGGCTGACTTGTGGAGGTAATTTCAGTAAATGCTGAACATCCTCTCAGTGAAATTTTCAATAGCATACTTTGGTTTATTTTCACGGGGTATAAAATTCATATACATTGTGCCTTGTTATGATAGCATGTCAGGTATATAATTAGATGCTTCTTAAAGAGCTAAGTCTAAATATTTAACAGTAAATATTACAATTTTTAATTTCAAGAGTTCAGTTTCTAAGTGTTTGTTCTCATTTGGTTTTTAATCAACATCGTAAGTTCTTATTTACTAAAAGGAATAAAGCTCATTGTTACAGTTTAGTTTTAGAATGTAGGTGGGATGCATGCTATAGTACCAGAAGAAATGATTAACACTGTCATCTGCTCCATCGTAGTTCAGTTTTATCTTAAAACTTAGTAAAATTGTTTTAAGTTCACTTTTCTATTCTTTTCTTTTGATTCATACATTTTTCACTATCAAAAATGGAAAAAGAAAGTTGCATGCTACCAAGGCATTTGTACCAATAGAATTTTGGTTCTCTTATCCACAGTCTTATGAAATCATGATGAGCCAGGCATGGTGGCACATGCCTTTAATGCCAATATTTGGGAGGTAGAGGTAGGCAGATCTCTGGAGGGAGGTCTGAGACCAGCCTGGTCTACAGAGGACGTTCCATGGCAACCAGAGCTATGTAGAGAGACCTTGTGTGAAGTAACCAAAGGTGGGGGTAGGGAAAAGAAGAGGAAAAAGAAGACGTAAGAGGAGGAGGGAGGGAGGGAGGGAGGGAGGGAGGGAGGGAGGGAGAGAGGGAAAAAGAAAGAGAAAAAGAGAGAAAAAGAAAAAGGAAGGAAAGAAATTATGCTGTCTTTCAAAGTCTCCTGGTTTGCTGGTATTCTCTGTGTCTGGGTGCCAGTACCAGGCTCACCTCCAGAGCAGAAGGAAACTTAAGGAGACACCAGTGCTGGCTTGTTCAGAGTGACTCCGTGCCTAGCAGTCCTCGTGTTAACAGCTGGAGTCTTTATAGCTTGCAGATGGAATGTGTGGATCAGAGAGCATACCATGAAACAGGACAGAAAGTGCCTACATGTGGAAGTCTTACTTTTTCTGTAGATGAACCTGTATGTATCAACAGATATACTTATATAAGGGTCTGAGTCTTTTCATTTTTGTTTTTATGAATAAAATATTATACCTTCTGTTGGAGTATTCATGCTGTTTCAAATATTCCAGCCTTAGATTTGTATATGGCATAAATCTAAGGGAGTCCTAAAAATCTGTATTAGGAAACTGTGAGATTCTAATAGATAGTATTAAAATATCTTTATTTCTATAGTAATGATGAGAACATGGTGTAATTATTGGAATTATATTCATTTTATGTGATTCATTTCATGTGATTTCAATGTCATATATAAGATACTATAGTTTGAATTCCAAAAGCCCATCTAAAATGATGGATTTAATTGGTGGTCAGGATTAATGTCTATAGCCCTGACACTGGGGGTAGAGATAAAAGAGTCTTCAAAGCAAGCTGACTGGCTAGACTATTTAAATCCAGTTGGCCAGACCTTTCCTCAGTAAATAAAGTGCAGAACCATTAAAGAAGACACACACCATCAACCTCTGTCCTCAATATATACATGTGTGAATGTTTTAAATATAAATGTATATAGTAAATTAATATGGTAGCTGTGTTTCTTTATCCTAGGTAGTTCCCAATAACAACAACACAAAGAGCCCAAGATTCATTTTCAAGCTTCACCTCAATTTCTGAGCAGTCACTTGATTTATATTAATCCCTAAGCTAACCTGACTACCTCCAGCCTGGAATCCCATAGCACTTGCATTTAGGGCTTTCCATGTTTCTGTTGAACTTGTAAGGACTCATTCTTCCTTCCTCTTCATGACACATTTAAGTCTCTTCCTCTTTTTATTGACAAGGCAGAGAATAAATGGCAAGAATTGTTTACACATCAGGCACTGGTGGCACACAGTTTTAATCCCATCACTTAGGAGGCAGAGGCAGGTGGATTTCTGAGTTCGAGGCCAGCCTGGTCTACAGAGTGAGTTCCAGGACAGCCAGGGCTACACAGAGAAACCCTGTCTTGAAAAACCAAAAACCAAACAAACAAAAAAGAATTGTTTACATAAACTTGAAACAGGAGATCCTTGACATTACACTATTGTGTTCAGATTGAAATAAGACATGAGGGTAGAGAAGAACTCAAGGATAACCTTATACAGTGCACAAAATCATTATACCTACGTACATGCTCACATAGGCATTCACAGACTCACACATGTGGCAATGTGCACACACATATGCACAGACAACATGAATGCACATGCACACAAGATACAAATTGAAACAACCTATATTTATATAGATTATTTAAATTTTTATTTCCAACCAAATTTTAAAAAATAACCCAGGTTGACTTCAAAAATCTTGATCCTCCTGCATCAGCCTCCTGTGGCTCAGTTAAAATGGAGTGTGGTGTTTGAAGGTTTATGTAATGACCAGTTTTTTTTTAAAGATTTCTTTATTTACTATATGTGAGTACACTGTAGCATCTTCAGACTCGCCAGAAGAGGGCATCAGATCTCATTACAGATGGTTGTGAGCCACCACGTGGTTGCTGGGGTTTGAACTCAGGACCTCTAGAAGAGCAGTCAGTACTCTTAACCATTGAGCCATCTCTCCAGCCTGTAATAACTGGTTTTTAAAAGAAGTAATCAGAAATTGAATATAAAAGACTCTTACTATGAGGGTATTTTCCTCTAGAATTTGACAGCATTTCTGTTGATGCATTTGAACATTACATTCTTTTACAAGTGGCCCCTTTGCTCTCCCCATACACACTTTGACTCATATTAATTAATTCAAACATCTGTTACCCAAACACAGAATAATTTTCATTTACACTATTTTTAAATAATCACATTAATAGTTCAGATAATATTGTTTTAGGATATGTTTAATATATTTAGGAGCATGACCTATGCAAGCAAAAATTTCAATTTAGCTATTTGTTAATTAAAGCAGAATTGATGTAATTTCTTGTTAACTAACTGTAATGTCCATGGAGCAACTATATTAACATTTTGTATTTATGCTTCGTTTAATTTGATTGTAGTATGATAAAAATTTTTCTTTTTAGTAGATTATACAAAATAGAAACAAAAATGAAAGATTCCCTTTAGGTGACTTTGACTAGTCATTTGGAATATGTAAAAGGTGTTCTTTAATGAACAGGGCCTCTACATTTATATACTAATTATAAGATTACATATTTTAGTTTTCCTGGCATAGATTATGGTTCTTGATTAAATCTACAATGTCTTATACTATTTATTTATTAATAGGTCTGTGTCTTTGGACTCTGCTATGGTACTGCTGTGTTGAAAATATAGAAATAGGAACTGTGTTTAAAATGGCAAAAGTCAGCTAACAAAAGGGAGGAGAATAAAGGTGTCCCATCAGTCACTGAGGTATCCTTAACCTGAAGAGAAGCAGCTCTTTATATTCCTCATGGAAGACTGCCTTACAGAAAAGCCTATAGTATTTATCCAAAACTATTATGAAATCAGAACAATCTAGAACCATGGATGAGTGACGCCAAGACTAACTTATTGTCTATTGATTTTCTTTAAAAATTACCTTAATCCTCACCATTCTTAAAATACATATGTGAGTTGTATCTGACCCTATTGTTCATTTTATATGCTAAGGTTAAATTTGATACTCCAAAACATAGTGTAGCAGAATATAATATCAAAATCTTCATTGATAAATACCTGTCAAATATCAGATGAACACTTGAAGAAAGTATTATCCAAATAGTGAAATCATTTACATATGTTAAAAGACATTGTAGAATAAAACCTCTTGGAGTGCTACTGTGGATATATTAAGAAATGTAGGGAAGAAGGCACAGAACCATATAAGTGCAGTATGGCTGCCACATCAGTGTGTGGTCGCCTTCTCCTGTCATGTGTACTCATATTCTGGAAAAGAGATTATTGACCACAGACTTTATTTCTGAGAGGTAGGATTATGAGTCATTTTGCTATTTGAAATTTTTAGTGTTTCTGTAGCTTACATTAAGCAGGTATTAACTCTACTTGTGATTAAAGAAAACACTATATACATAGAGAAACATAAAATTTTATACTTTGAATAAGATTAACCCTTTTAAATAATGTGTCATTCCTGTAATGGGAAGAAGACAGATAAAATGGACACTGAGCATAATAAGTTAATTCTAAAAAGACTAATGACTTTTCAGATAAGTAAAAATCAACTGACATTTGAAGCAGAGAGAGAGAACTGTTTACACAGTTGTAATCCCAGCTCTTGAGAGGCAGAGTCAAGAGGATGACTATGAGTTCAAGGTCAGCCTAGGGTTGCATAGTGAGGTCTGGATGTGCAAAGGAGAAATGTAGACATTTACTTACAAATTGAAGTTTCACCATGAACCAAATTGCTTACATCTCAGTCTGCACACCCTTCGGAGCATAGCCTTTTACTGAGGGGAGCACATGGGGCTCCTGCTTAATGCTGACAGGGAGTGGCTAAGGAAAGAGGGCAAAAAGTGGCTTCATTGGCCATTTTTTTATCATAAAATCCCCTTTATGAGAATTAGAGTATTCATATTTTTAATGATTATTTAACATTCAACAAGACCTCATTAAAATATTATTTCCTTATGATTTTTAATTTTAGTTTACATTGGAACACATGTTTATTCCAACTATTTCTCCCCTTGTAAGGGAAAGGGCAAAGTTGAGTATGTTTGGGGGAAAAGAACGTACATCCTCTTCCCAAGAAAGGCTTACACTATGGGTATAACATAGGCCACCCAGATCAAGTCATGGTCATAAGAACATTTCTGGTACAATGTGTGTGCTTCAGAAGTAAAATTATCTTTTGTTTTCTTAGATACACTTTTAAGAATGAATTGTGACATATTTAGTTAAAAATATAATACTATATACAAAATCTGCCTTAGGAAAAACCGATTGATCAGATACTTGTTGAGTTTATAGATATGAGCACCATTCTCAATGAGGTCATAGATCAGTGACTAAACTATTGGCAACCCATTGTATCCTTTTAGACTTTATATTTAAGCCAACATATAAAGCATTAGATATCTTAAGTCATTTTTGACAAGGTGTGTTCACTAAACTCTCTATCCCTCTCATCTCTTCCCTTCTTCTGCAACCCTAATCCCCCTTGCAGCTCCCACCAAGTCCCTCTGCCCCAAGTCCCACCAAGACCCGTGTGCCTTGCTGCCCACCCTCAGATCCTTACTACCGATGGTTACCCTCTTTTAGGCTCCTTTATGTTTGGTGAGCCTGACCCATATTTCCTCCCCCCCCCCCTTGCTCTCTCACACACACATCACATCACACGTTTATAGACATATACATTACATTCCTGGATTCAAATATGAGACAGAACATGATTTTTTTCTTTTTGAGTTTGAGTCACCTCGGTTAATATTATACTTTCTAAGTCTATCCATTCTCCTTCAAATTCCATGATTTCACTTTTCTTTACAACTGAGTAATACTCCATTGTGTATATATACTGCTTTTTCTTTATCCATTTGTATGTCAGTGGACTTCTAGGATGGTTCTGTTTCTGCGCTATCATGAATAGAATAGCAATAAATAAAGATATGTAAGAATTTTGTACTAGGATATGCCTGGGAGTAGTATAGCTGAGCCATACTGTAATTATATTTCTAATTTTTTGAGGAACCTCCACCCTGAAGTCCATAGTGTCTGCATTGGGTTGCACTCCATCAGAGTGAGCTCAGTAAGGTTCCTCTTTTGTTGGAGCCTCGCCATGTTGTTTGTCAGATTGC
Organism: Montemys delectorum; assembly: GCA_019843815.1. NCBI lineage: Eukaryota > Metazoa > Chordata > Mammalia > Rodentia > Muridae > Montemys > Montemys delectorum. Next base: position 34,565 of record JADRCD010185717.1, on the reverse strand, counting down.
TGAATGAGAGCCATCTGACCAAAGGGAGGTGGTCTCCCACGGCAGTCTTACATTGCTTCCCCTGATGACTAGGGATTTTGAACATTTCAAAAATATTTACTGGCCACTTGTGTTCCTTCTTTTGAGAACTGTTGAATTCACCAGCCCATTTATTGATAGGCAGGAGTTTAGGGGTTTTTGTTTGTTTTGTTTGTTTGAGGAACAGCATGGTTTAATTTTTGTAGTTCTTTATACATTCTGAATATTAGATCCTTTTGTGAAAACAAGAGGTTCCCATTGCTGTTTTATTTCTAGGCCCTCTACTGTGTTCTATTGGCTTGCCTTTCCATATTCCCTGTATAAGCCTGTCTGTATCAAGCTGCATCTAGTTATGCTCTTTCTATTCATGGTTGTCTTAGGTTTTCTTTTCCTGTAATATAAAAACATGACCTAAAGCAGCCTGATGAGGAAAGGGCTTATTTCCTATTTTCTTTTCCAGTCACAGTCCATCACTGTGGAAGTCAGAGTAGGAACTTAAGGCAGGAACTGAAGCAGAAGCCATGAGAGAGTGCTGAGTGATAGTTTGCTTCTCCTAGCTTGCTCAGCCTGCTTTCTTATAGCACCTAGGACCACCACCCAGTCCAGAGGCACTACCACACACACTAATCTGGGCCCACCCACATCAATCATCAATCAAGACAATGCACCACACACATGCCTACAGGCCAGTCTGATGGAGGTATTTTCTCAGTTCAGGTTCCACTTTCCAAAATGACTCCAGTTGATATTAAACTAGCTAGTACAGTTGATCTTTTGTGAGGTTAGCATATTAACACATGACATTCAACTAAAACCTTTTTTTTTTCATTTGTCTTCAAGACAGTGTAACATTAGTAGGTAGTATAACATTAGTATTACAATATAAAACATCACAACTTTTCAAACGCCCGACAGCCTTTGAAAATTCAAACACTTTAAAAATTCAGTCTCTTTAAAATATCCAAAGTCTTTTTCAGTGTTCAAAATTTCTATAAAATACCCAAAGTTTCTCTAAAATATCCAAGTATAAAATATTCTAAGTCTCTCTAAACGTCTACAGTCTATCAACTGTTGACTCCTATAAAATCTAAAATAAGTTACATGCTTTCTTAATCAAAAACAGAAGAACCAGGACACAGTCACAGTCTGACCAGAGCAATACCGAAGTGGAACAATATAAAAAGTTCCAGGACTTCTCCCTCCAGTCCTCTGAGCTCTTCTGAAGGGCTCCATTGCTCGAGCTCTGCCACTGTTGGCTCACACAGCTTGTCTTCTAGCTTCAGGCCAGCTCCGTTCTGCAATGGCTACTGTCCTTGGCAGCTGTCCTATGGTACTCACATCTCCAAAATGTTGGGGTCTGTAGTGCAATATGGCTGCCAGCTTATCAGGAACCTCTGATGGCCTCTCCTCAGGAACTCTGACTGACCATGTGATTTCAGGCCCTTTAAGCATGTGGCTTCTACTGAAACTGAGGTTTCACCTTCACCAGTGGCTCTTCCTGAAGGCTCTAGCCCTGCCACACAGTCAGTGCCAAGCTTCATGTCATCTTCAGTACTTCAATAGGAAGCTCTTACAAAATCTAAGTTCTGCTGCTAGCACAGGGAACAACCTTGGCCAGCTGTGGTCCATAGCTTTGTGTGTTGATCCTGAAGAAACACTTCCCATAAGATTTTGCCTCAGTGATGCTGGTCTCTCTTTGATAATTGCTAATTTATCAGTTCCAGCTAACCGATATTGATTGTCTCAACAAAGCAAAGTGTCTGGAAATCACAGCAAATTCTTTATCCATCACTGACCAGAACCACATATCTTTCATTTAAAATATCACTCAACTGGCCAGGTGACTTCCTTGGAAAAATCACAAGCCAGGTCTCTCCATCAGCTGCACTGCTTTTGGTATCTGGATCAACCAAGTTCTCACAAAACAACCTACTGAGCTCTGAGAACTCGGCGGCTTTTCTGGCATAAAGTAATAGGATTCCAGCACAATCCATCCCAAAATATGTAGTCAGGTCTGCCATAAACATAGTGCCAATTTAGTTTTACTCAGGGTTTCTTTGTGATAAAACCCTGTGACCTAAAACAGTGTGGTGGAGAAAACAGTTTGTGGAGCCTCACTGCTTACAGTCCGTCTTCTAGAGGAGTCAGGGTGGGAACTCATACCTGGCCGCGTGAACCAAAGCAGTAGCCATGGCAGAGTACTGCTGACTGGCTTGCTCTCCTAACAGATTGTTCAGTCTGCTCTTTGTGCATCATCTCGGACCATCAGCCTAGGTGTTTAACTGTCTGAAGTGAGCTGAGCCCACCCAATAGCAATCATTAGCACATACCCCACAGGCTTGTCTATGGGCCATTGTAGTGGGGATATTTTCTCAGTTGATGTTACCTCTTCCCAAGTGACTCTAATGTGTCAAGTTGATACAAAACTAACCAGAAATATAGTCTATTGTGGTTCCATATAAATTCTTGGATTTCTTTGTTACAGTTCTGTGAAGAATGACATCAGAATCCTGATGGGAATTTCATTCAGTCTGTAGATGACTACTGGTAGTTATTTTCATGATATTAATTCATGGCATTTGCCAACTAGGACCATAAAAATTCTTTGTATTTAACTACTGTCTTAGTTAAGGTTTCTATTGCTATGAAGAGACAGTATGACCAAGGCAACTCTAATAAAGGAAAACATTTAATTGGAGCTGGCTTACAGTTTCAGAGGTTTAACCATTATCATCATGGCATTAAGCATGACAGTATCAAAGCAGGAGAAGGAGCTAAAACTTATACATCCTGATCCACAGGCAGCAGAAAGGGACTGTGAGCCACTCTGAGCATAGTGTGAGCATAGGAAACCTCAAAGCCTGCCTCCTCAGTGACATACTTCCTCTAACAAGGCTACACCTCCTACTAGTGCCAAACCCATGGGCCGAGCATTCACACAGGAGTCTGTGGGAGCCATACCTGTTCAAACCACTGCAGCTAGTATTTTTTCTTTCATCTTTTCCCAGCATTTTGACTTTTCAGTATAAAGGTCTTTAGTTTCTTTAATTAGGTTTATTTTTAGCTCCTTTTTTGGAATAATATATTATTTCTAATTTCTTTATTTGGACATTCATGTTCATATATATGAAGGCTAGTGATTATTGATTTTGTATCCTAACACTTTACTTAAAATGTTTCTTAGATCTAAAAGTTTCCTACTTGATTCTGAAGGATCTTTTAAGTATAGATAGGGCTAGTTTAACTTACTGCTTTCTTATTTTTGCTCCTTGTATATCTTCTCATCTAGTCTTGTAGCTGAGACATAGAGCACTACATAGAATAACAGAGTGAAAGTGTCTTCCTCTTTTCAGGGGAGATAATATCAGTAATTTTCCTTTCATATAGCATTGGTATAAGAAGTTCCAAGTGCACACATGCTCTGTATTTTGGCCTAGCTCTTGGAGCAGCCCTTTCCTCAAGGGATCTTGATTCTTTTGATAAGCACAGCATTTAAGCATCATGATCTGGCCAATTGGTCTTTTGGGGAGGGGGCTCCACTGCCTTTAGACACGTGTGGTAACAAAAGAGCTTGAAAAAAATCTATGTATGTGCACAATAAATTCATACTCTGTACATATATATGCAACAAATATTATACATTCAACAGTCAAATTTAAATCTGATACCTTGGGTTATTCTTTGTTTCTTGTCTAGGATTCTCAGTATCTTATCCAACAGTAAGAAGTGTGGCCTTTATTATTGACAATGATTTTCTTATGCAATTAATCAGTATATTTATTTGCCTAATCCAAGTACACTTCCTGCTATCTCAGTGTGGCACTGGTGTTGCCTGAGGACACCCTTGTGTAGATAGAAGATACTGATAGCAACAGCAAGAAAAACTACACATGATAGAAAAATACTTAAGACACTGAACAATATACTTCAGAATTATCTATGTATTGATATTGATACAATGAATAATGGATCATTGAAGAAATCTGAGAGGAAATAAAAATTCTTATAGTCAAATGACTGCACACTATATCATCTCTTGGTACATAGCCAAGGCAGCCACAAAAGACAAGTTTTATATATAGGGACTTAAATTTAAAAAAATTTGAGACCTCTCAAATATCCTAATGATGTACTCAAAATTCTAGAAGAATTAAAAGCCAAGCCCAAACCCAGCATACGGCAAGAAATAGTGCCGACTAAAAGAAGTGAATTAAAGATTAAAAGAACATGTAAAATCAAAGATGTCAGCCGTTTGAAAAGGTGAATAATACCGAAAACTCTTAGCTAAACTGACAAAAAGAGGCAAAAGGCCTACATTAAGGCTACCTATAACAAACTATTACATCTGGATGATTTCCTAAATTGAAATATTCAGATGCTGAGGCTTGACAGCCACACTTGCTCTCAAAAGGATCTCAAAGAAGATTTATAAGGTGGGGGGGTGGCAGCGCAGAGGATAATGTTGACCTCTGAGGACTCTGGGTTGGCATATTTGAGAGTGCTTCATAAGTGAACTTATACAATTGTAAGATTTTCTCAAGAGTCAGTAAGAAATTGATCCCAAACATATCTCAAAAATGTCAGTTCTTAAAAGGAGATTTTAGTTTAGTTTTGTCTTTTTTTAATAGTTGGCATTTAATATCACCAATTAAAAGCATGAATAGAAAAAAACCCTTAAGTTTGGTATAGGTGGAAGTTAGTATGTGAGTGTACTGTGATTAACACAAGGATGGCACAGTAGACAGGCTGGTGTGGACAGGACAGAGTTCAGAGGCCTACACAGAGAACCATGGACAACACAGGAATACTGAGAGTGGGAGAAACAGGGTTCCTCAGGAAGAGCAGGCCAATCAATTATCCAAAACCAAATGGTCAGCACTGAAAACATGCTTACAGGTAACACTATGCAAACTGAGCAGCTTATGTTTATGTATTTAGGAATCATAATTACTTTAGGAATAATTACACTGCATATATATTTATATATATACACATATATATATGCACACACACCATATATATACATATACATTATATGTATATATCACATACATATATATGCCGGGTGTAATTATTTCTAAATTAATTGTATATGCATATATATGTATGGTGTGTGTGTGTGTATGTGTGTGTGTGTGTGTGTGTGTGTGTAAAACGATTATTGAAAATAGAGTCCATGAATTTGAAAGAGAAGAAGGAGAAGTATATGGGAGAGTTTGGAGGAAAGAAAGGGAAGGGCGAAATGATATAGTTATACTTTGTTCTCCAAAACCAAATAATTTTTAAAGAAATAATTTTTAAATGGATCTGGAATACCCTCATAAGTGCATGCTCAATAACTGTATATTGTGTATACTTTCAAACAACAACAACAACAACAACAACAACAACAACAACAACAACAAATCCAGGAATTAAGAGAAGAAAATGATGGGAAACTAGAGCCCTGTGCTACCTGCCATGATAGCAGTCAAAGAGATGCTCCAAATTTGGGTGCATAGTTGTTAGATTTCTTTTTAAAATATTTGAATATTTAACTAGATAAGATTTTCTAGTTAAGTTTAATTAGAGGATCTTTATAGAAAGGTATTTCAGTATCCTTAATAAATTAAATTAAAATTTGAAGATGGCATTGTACTTGTAAGGAAGAAACAGAATGGTTTATTGTAGACTTGTTTCCAAAATATTTATGTACAAGATTGAATAAAGCAGAATTCCTCCTCCTCCTCCTTCCCTTTCTCGCTCTCTATTTATTTCCTCCTTCTCTCCTTCCTTCCTTCCCTCCTTCCCTCCTTCCCTCCTTCCCTCCCTCCCTCCTTCCCTCTACATCTCTCTCTCTTTCTTCCTTCCTTCCTTCCTTTCTTTCTTTCTTTCTTTCTTTCTTTCTTTCTTTCTTTCTTTCTTTCTTTCTTTCTTACTTACTTACTTACTTACTGCTTTTTGTGCAGCCTTTGCTGTCCGTGAACTCACTCAATAGACCTGACTACCTTGAACTCAGATATCTGCCTGTATTTGCCTCCCACCACACCTGACTGGCTATCTGTCTGTCTGTCTGTCTGTCTTCTGTCTGTCTGTCTGTCTATCTATCTATCTATCTATCTATCTATCCATCCATCCATCCAAGACAAGGCCTCTTTAGGCTGTCCTGAAACTAGCTCTGCATACCAGGGGCCTTGAACTCACAGAAATCTACCTGAAGGTTTGCGGTACCACCATCAGCTAAAAACAGAATTTCTTTTACAACAAAAATCTTATATTACTATATAAGGGTGAAATTTATAATATGAAATTGAAAGATCTTGGGAGAAACCCAAATGCATTCTGTAGTTGCAGAAACTTAAAGGGGGAAATGTTAAAGTACATGTTTTATAAATACTTACAATATTACTTTTTATTTTTGTTTTTCTAAATTGCTAGGCACTTGGAGGTGTTCCAGGAAGTCAGCCATTACTCCCCAGTGGAATGGACCCAACACGACAGCAAGGTAGACGGGAAACTGATTTGCTGAACTAGTGAGGAAATTCATTAAGAACTTAAGTGATTTAAATATTCCATGAGTTTATCAGCTGTACTTTCATAGCCACATGGCTAAATGGTTTGTATTTCTAGCTAACTCTAAATTGTGGACCCTAACAGAGCAGCGATAACATAAGAGACAGAATATTAAAATGTCTAAAGCCTGTGTGTGACTTGGGACAAACAGAATGTTAGGTGATTATGGGCATCAACCCCTTTCCTTTTTCAGATGAGACTCAGTGATGTAGAGGGGAGCGTGCAAAGTAACAGTGACTTCATTCATTCAACGGTCCCAGTAACCCACTCCTTCCTTGGAGATATTTAGGTGCCATGGATAGCTAAGGCTGTATTCCAGGAAATAATTGCCCTAAAGAAAGAAGAGCAAAGGCTATAAAAGAAGTAATTCAATGCAGAGAAGGAAGAAACTTTTAGCTAAGAGACCAATAAAGAGTAGGTGATAGCCAGAGCTGGAAGTGATGGTTAAAAACACCAAGATAAGCAGATGGCATGCTCAGGTATGGGATGGGTCTACGTAAGAAGGGGGGACCAGTCTCTAGCTTAATGTGCATAGCCGTTCTGTTGCTAATCATTTCATACTTCTTTAGGACATCCAAATATGGGTGGACCGATGCAGAGAATGACTCCCCCAAGAGGAATGGTGCCCTTAGGACCACAGGTAAATATTATCAGCCCAGAAGTGAGACACTGGGCTAATGCCTCCTGATGAGAAGGCCTTGTTTCCTAGGTTTTAGCATATGTACTGAAGTGCTGGCAGACCTTGGGGGTAATGGCATTGGACACATTGATCTCATATAAAATCCTGAAAGAAAATGTACACTGAAAGAAAATGCATGAATACTTTCTTTGCAAAAAGTTTGTTTGTTTCTGTTTGTATTAGCAGTATCTTTTTATCTATTTCTATTAATATGGAGGAAATAAAGTACCTTGGTGTAAATTTACCTCAGAAACCATAAATACTAACAATAACCCTAAAAAGTTGTACTATACAAAAAGGGGTTAAAGAAAATTAATTATAAACACCATGCATTTAAACAAAAGCAAGCGCTCATGACAGGATAGGAAAGTTGATGTAAGATCATTGGAATGGCAGGAATCTCATGACACAGTCACTGCATAGCAATCCTATCAAGTAAAATGTGTGCATCAAAAAAGATAAACTTCATTTCCTGAAAGATAATGAAAAATAATTCCTACAACAGACATTTTACCATGTAGCTACCACCCACAGGTAGACTGCCCTGTCTCTTTATGCCTGTACTATAGAAACAGGCTCTGGAATGGTGCTTGTAGCCTTAGGCACAGGCAGGCAGGCAGCAGGCAGGCAGGCAGGCAGGCAGGCAGGCAGGCAGGCAGGCAGGCAGGCAGCAGGCAGGCAGGCAGTCAGGCAGGCAGCAGGCAGGCAGGCAGGCAGGCAGGCAGCAGGCAGGCAGCAGGCAGGCAGCAGGCAGGCAGATCCATTCGTCTTGTTTGAGACAGGGTCTTACTTTGTACCTTGGCTGGCCTGGAACTCATTCTGTAGGCCAGACTGACCTTGAATTTACAGAGATCCTTCTGACTCTCCCTAGAGTGCTAGGGTAAAGGCTTGTGCTACTGATCAATCCCTGTAATTTTTCCATAAATATCACTCCTGTGGTTTTTGACCTTAAGGTATGTGTAGTAAAGAGAGTTAGTCATTTCTGGGAGCAACTTAAGAGTGAAACAAAGAAATATACTTAGCATAATGGATCTTGAGTCCTGTGAGGTAAGCAAGTACACACAGACCATAGTGACAGCGTGCTTAGTGCGTGTTGTGGGCTGAAGACAGAGCCACTTACCCCAAGTCCAGGCATATCTATAGTCTGTTTCCATCTAAGGACAGCAGCAGAACATGATTTCAAAATAGCTTCCACAGAAAAGTAAAATTATTTCATCAGAAAAAAATATGTTTTGATATTATATTTGAAATAACTTTCTCCTTTGTTTCTATGTATTATGTAGCTAACCTGTGTCCTTAAAGTCAGCAAGTTCCATGAGATTAATAGAAAAAAGTCACTTAAATTATATAGCTATTCAAATTTTCACTAGAAGTTTGAAATGTAAGTAAGCTACATACAAGGAACATTTAAAAATCAGATAGTTAGGGTAGATAAATGTGAAATGAGAATGTATAACTCACAAATAGAGTGAAAAATTCCATATATCTAAATACAACCTAAAATGTGGAATTCATCTTACTACAGGATAAAACTTTCTAATAATTAAGCTGTCCAATCATGGAAAGACGTGTTAAAGTCTCCAAGCAGACAGAGCCTTGGTGCCATTTTGTGAGGAACATTGCTTTTAGAAGAGAGATTAGACCAGATGTAATAGCACAAATGCCATCAGCTTTAAATGAGCTCATCCCTTTCTGCCTTTGTTAAACCACTTGGAAAGCCCTTTTGTTATTCTTTCTTCTTGATTACTTTGTGATTTAGAATATTATTCACAAAATGAAAATATTTTATATCTATAAATCATGTATTATATTGGATAATCTCTTGTTTCCTATGACAATTCAGTTTAGTTAGCTGATCATGATTGAAGGCCTACTGTGTGTCAGACATTTGACTTGACTGTTGAGTATAAAAAGGTTAATGAAATGGGATTTCTGTTTTCAAGGTATATACTATTGAGCAGGAAATACAGATGCATTTAGAAAGGCTATGATCTAATACTAAAAGTCTAGAAAACAAAGTATGTTCCCCTGTGCAGTTATTCAAGGAGTCAACACACGAGCAGAGAAGTGGTGCTTAGTTAGAGCTGAGGAAACCCGAGACGTGAGGGGAAAGGGTTCAGTTACGTTTTATTAACATCCATGAAAAAAAATTAATAGCTACAATTTTTAAGTAGCAAGTGCCATGTTTTAATTCATCGAATACTCTGGTAATTTATATCTCATTTTATTCTACCAAAAGTCTACATGGAAATTAATATTATTGCCATAAAGGTAAGGAAATAGGCTAAGAGTTGCTCATATAAAATAGTTGCTACTTTCGTATGCACCTGTATTTCCTGAACTCCAGAGGCTGAAGCAAGACAATCTCAAGCCCAAGGCCAACTGGATTCTGTAGGAAGACCCTGTGTCACAAAGGCAGAGTGTTGGAGAGGCCTTGGTACTATGGCAGTAGAGATACAAGCTAATGTATTTCTATGCCCAGGGCTCCAAGGAACATCCATGGAGTGTTTCATTTCGTAAAACTCACAGATAAGAAGAAAGGTGCAGACTTCCCTGCGAAGTGTCCATGCCTTAATTTACCACATACATGCAACTCCATAATCCTTTGCTAATTATTTTCTCTACTATTTCTATGCTTGACCCAAAGTAGCTGGCTTTTTAACTGAAGACTGGTGTAGTTAGAATGATTCATTACTGCTTACACACCTGAGTGTAAGCAATATTTCCTTACAGTGAAAGCAAATGAGCAACAGGAGGAGCACTAGACAGGCAACTGAGTGATGCTGTTAATCCAGAATGTCATTCTATCTAGAGTTAACCACCTTTCTCATTGATTCATCCTTGTCCTCCTAATACCTTCAAAGTGTTCCTGTAGGATGAGTGAACATGGTTATGAAAGTATAGCTTCTTTAATTTGGAAAAATCTAGTAGGTTAGAGATAAAAGTAAGAGAAGTTGAAAATGTAGGAGATAAAAGCAGAAAGTGTACGCTGGGGCTGGGTTATGAAGAACTTATAGGGACACATTGAGGAGTTTGGGCTTATTTGACAGATAATCTGGGTCATTGTAACTCTTAAATGACATAGGTAATACTGTGATTTAAAAAAAAATACCTGAGGAAGTATACAGAATAAACTGGGGAGAAAAACTCAATTAAGATAATGCGGCAGCCTTCCCACTGAAGTGGAGCACCATGTTGGGCTTTCACTACTGCAGTCCGCAGACTCCAGCAGATGACCAAGTAGGACATTTTTAAAAAGGAAAAGCCATCAAAGAGTTTCTGGAAACTTCTAGCATGGACTGTTATATAATAGGTGATGCTAAAGGCCTATGAAAGAGAAAACATAAAGAACGCCAGCCACAGCAGACGACCGTGTGGTGTTCTGTGTGCACTGCACGTGGGCAGCAGCCAGGCAGAACCAACACTGTCAACTTAGTGAGAAATGATAAAGTAGATTCAAAATCCTAAGGAATAAGCAGTTTTTGAACAGATTGTAGCAGATAAGATTACCTGTGAATGTGCATTAATTGAAAATAATACTGTTGCTGAAACTTGAGGGAAAGCAATATTTAAATTATGATCAAAACTGAAGAAGCCAGCAATGTAACTGGAATAGAATGGTCAAAAGAGGAAGATTAGCATCAGGAAACCAAATGTGAAAGTCATTGACTGTGTCAAATGTATTAACATGATAACCAGAAAAGTCACATTTAACCTTTGTTGTCAACTAAAGTAAGCTAACATGAAATATGATGTGCATATAAAAACCTTTGAACTGCCTTTCTTCTCCTTTAATGCACACAGTAGGTATTGCCTCAAATTTATTGGGTCACATAAGTCATACATGAATATTTTCAGTATGCTTTAGTTCTCAGATAGTTAGGTGTTTGTAAAGAGTCCATTTTCATGTTGGATATCTTACTCTGAATAGAAGCTTATATTCAACATTCTTGGGTTGGGTTTACCTGTTGTATTTCTTTTCAGACTTCATGAAATTGTTCTTATCTAATAGTTTCAAACCTGTTGAATTAATAATTCATCTAAAAAAAGAATTTTGGACTTATGAGATATTTATTTGAAAAAGTAACTAATGTACAGATATTGGATAATTAATAGAGATATGCTAAATGTGATCATTTTGATCATACTTTAGTCATTCAACATGATCCAATGATTTCCCATATTGATAAAACTTTTAAATGGCATTTACCAAAGTAGTTGTATTAAAATAGAAGCAAAAATACAAGAGTGGACCCTTCAGAGAATGAATTACACAGGCCTTATCCAGTCAGGACTTGTGTAGGGAAGTCATTAACCTGCTCTCCTTTCTTTCCCCCCTCCTCTTTGGTTTTGTTTTTTTGTTTTGTGGTAGTCTGACCCTTGGTTATCATTACAGAACTATGGAGGTGCAATGAGACCCCCACTGAATGCTTTAGGTGGCCCTGGAATGCCTGGAATGAACATGTAAGCAAATGCTTATTACTCTGTCTAGTGACTGTTCTGTCTTCTGAAATTTATGAGTTGGTTAAGCAGCTTGAGGCACCAATGTCTTTGATCAAAACATGATGTGGGTTTTGTTTCATTTTCATGACTTACTATCATGTTTTCTCTTCTGATGAAACTTTCAATTGCTTTTGTGCTTTAGGTACCATAATTCACAACATTCAGCCTGTTGCTTTTTAACAATTATGCATAGCTTCATATAGAATCTATATAAACACTATGAAGAGATGCAGACACCTGAACTATGTACTAACTCTACAGAAGTTGATGCTTGAAAATTTTATTTATGTTAGTAAGTTCTCTATGGTAGCTGGCAGTACACTTAGTAAGTCTCATAAACATATGTCTATGTTTGTGGTATGGGGGCCACTTTCAGAACAAAAGAATTTTCTGTGTTGATGTCCTCTATATTAAAGAACTATTCACACCACAGGGCTGACGATTCTCTTTGAAAATCCAAGGTGTATGTACCTGGGTAAGGCTCAAACTGAACATGTTTGTTTTACTGCAATATCCTTTCCAGTCAAAAAATAGTAGTTGGTGTCTGTTGCAGTGCAATTTGTAAGGAATTTCTATTTCTTTTGCATTCTCCAACCTTCCCTCAAAGGTCTGTATACAGTAGACCTTGTTAATGATTTTTATTAATTCACCAGAGGACCAGAGGACGACCGAGGTGATGTAGCCTCAGGAAACACCTCCATGCAGGCTGTGAGCTTCTCCTCAACTTCACTTCCCAGCTGCCTGCTTTTAGCTCCTACATATTAAATGAAACAACCCTGCTATCATCTAGCGCCATGAAGACAAGACTGAAATAAGCTCTTTTGATGTATGCAGGGTTTTTTAAGCTTCTGAAACCATTTTCATAGGATATAATTTTTACTAAAACTGAAAATAGGTTAATAAGTGGATACCAGGCAGACTCAAAACTAACAGAACAGAGAGAAAAGTAGGTCAAAATTCCCTACAACATCCTTTCACTTTTGCAATAAAAATGGATAGACATGAAGTCTGGCTCTTCTTGAACTCCTCAAAGGCTCGTCCTTTTATTAGTGGTCGCTATAGAAGGATTGGACGATGTTTTGTGCTTATGTCAAAGCTGGAGCTCTTACCAGTAGGCCAGAGAAATATCTCAAACTTAATTTAGATTCTCAATTAAAAGTCAATGTATTTTAATAAAATTTGAATATTATGATCAACCAGGTTTTTGTAACTGATAAGAACATATCTAATACAATTTGTATAGTACTCGGCTTTATAATTTAGCTGCTTAGCCAACTTGAGATAAACTTGGGTTTTTTGGTACGTAGTAAAACTTTATTTTATGACTTAAGAGACTCATAATTACTAAAAATTATCTAGCTTTTCCTCCTAAATGTGTTTATGTATTTACATGTGAATATTCTTTAATTCCATGTACTTTCAAAACTAAAAATATGGCTGAAACTCTTAGTAGGATTTTTTAGGGCTATTTGGACTTCTTAAATAGTCTTCATAGTTTGAAATAATTTCTCTTATATAAGGTTTTATAGCTCTTAAAGAGTATGAAGTCTTACAAGCTTATTCCCATTTTTTTGTTACTAATCTCTTTTATTTTGGAGTCTTCTGCTTTGTTTTGTTTTGTTTTGTTTTTTCATTTTTTGTAAACTAGGATTCTCTGAGACAATGAAAAATACATACATATTTAGGCATAATAAATATTTTCTCTAGCATAGAAACTTTGTAATTAATGAAGTTCTAATCAGCGAGGGTAATCATTGCATTGCTGTTATCTCCCTGGAAATCAAAGACGGACTAAAACAGAAAAATACAAGGTACCTTCATTATACTCATAAACTGAATTAAAATTCACATCATTACTTACTATCTTCAAACATGTGACAACCCCTCCCCCCCCAAACAGTTTTCCAATGGAATCTAAGGCTTTCTTCATGCCATTTTAAAAGAAAAAACAAGAAAAAAAAACCCCTTTGGACACTTAAAAATTGGAAGATAAGTCATGGTGTTCCCTACTTGCCACTCCTCAATTACCATGGCAATATAACAACAGTGAAAAGGGCAGCCTGGGCACCTAAGGATTAAATGCTGTGTTCTAGCCTGCCACCCTAGCTTTCAGGTGCAGAACTAAACATGCCCAATAAAAAAATTACCTTCACTAATGAATGTTCATAAACTGAAAGTTGATCGTCTGAAAAAAGGCTTACAGTGGTGGGAACTAGAGCTTGGGATGAACTGCACAGCTCACTGACGTGCATAGTAGCCTTTCGACATTTTTCTAACAGTAACATACTTACAAATGAACACCCAACATTAAGTGGCTTAAAGTAAAATTTACAAACTATGGCCAAAATGCCAATATTTTCAAATACATTACAGATTACTCTTGAAAGGCAGTATCAGTCACAGAGTACTTGTGGATTGAACAGTTGGACAGGTTTCCACAGGCACCAGGCTGCTCCTTTTGTGGGAGCATTGCACCTTCAGCCTTCTAGCCCTGTCGTTTATAGAGCAAGGTGCTACAAGGGTCTAAAGGATTATTTAAGTGAGTGAGTTTCATAAGAGAATTCTCTTCTTGGTAGTCATGATTCCTTTGTCCATCAAAATAAATGCTTACCAAGAATCTTTTACATTTCCTTTTTCTCTTTGCTTTAAACAAGGCTCATCTGCCTACTTTCATTCAAAATGATGTTTGTGAAACACTTCCCAAGTCAACTGCTTGATAGACCCCAGTGGCTTACTTAATTGTTCTTTAAAACCAGTAGGTGTTTGATTCAGCACTATCTGTGGAATTTTTTAGTGTGTTTATATGAGTTCATATGTAATTCCTGTTATATTAAAATGAAATTTAATATGAAATGCAGTATTCTGGAACTAGATTAATATAAGCAATTGAAGTGATGCTCTTTATAGTAAATATAACATTGAACTGATGTTATTTAATTTTTTTTTTTTTGAGTAAGGATTTCTCTGTGAAGCCCTGGCTGTCCTGGAACTTACTTTATGGATCAGGCTGGCCCCAAACTTAGAGATCCACTTGCCTCTACCTTCCAAGTGCTAGAAGTCTTGGATGGGCATGTACTATTGCACCTAGCAAAATTATTTTCTTTTTAAAGAAAGAACTTATGTTACTTAATTAAATTAAAATTCTGACTTAAAGATTTATTTCCTATATATGAGTACACTGTTGCTGTCTTCAGACACACCAGAAGAGGTCATCAGATCCCATTATAGATGGCTGTGAGGCACCATGTGGTTGCTGGGAATTGAACTCAGGACCTCTGGAAGAGCAGCCAGTGTTCTTAAACACTGAGCCATCTCTCCATTCCTATTAGACATATTTTAAATTAAATTTTTTATATATCTTACTCATAAGGTCTTTTTTAAAAAAAAATACATTGACTTTGATGCACATGCTACAGCATGCATGTGGAGGTCAGAGGTGGGTCCTGGGGAATGGGGCTCAGGCCAGGAGGGAGGCTCAGTAGCAAGCACCTTTACCTGCTGAGCCATGCTGTGAGCCTAATTCATACAGTTCTTAATTGGTTATATTCAAAGTTCTGAGATCACTATATATCATCATAGTACTAAACTTTTCTATGATTTGAATATTTTCTAGAATGTTTTAAGACAAATATTTCCCAGTTTCTTCATTACATTTTATTTTGCATCAGACAAACTATGTGACTACACCTTCCTACTCAGATGTTTTACTTGATCAATGTGCATCGTGTTTTTCATCATTTTATGTCTATTGGGACACTGAATCCTGTATGTAAATCATCTTTCAAAAGTGTTGAGTAATCAATTATAAACATGTCACGCCTTTGTCTTATCATCAGTATCACCTCAGGAGAGATCACACTTGGAGCATTTGGGATAGAGTTTAGGGAGGAATTTATGTCATTTCCCCCTATTTACACCCTAAGGAACACCAAGCTCAAACTAAAGTAGTTGTAAGGATTCCAAGGAAACACCACTATTATGATAGGTAACTTGGACATTGTTTTTATTTAATGTTTATTACTTTAGATTTAAGATACCTAGATTCAAGGTGCTTTTTTATTAATCATTTTATTTGTTTACATTTCAAATGTTATCCCTCTTCCCAGTCCTTCTTCCACAAACCCCACCCCAGTCCCCCTTCTCTTTGTTTCTAAGAGGGTGCTCCTCCACCCACCCATCCACTCCCGCCTCACCACTCTATCATTCCCCTTCTCTGGGGCATCAAACCTCCACAGGACTAAGGGCCTCCCCTTCCACTGATGCCAGATGAGGTAGTCCTTTGCTACATATGTAGCAGGAGCCATGGACTGGCCCATATATACTCTCTGATTGGTGGCTTAGTCACTAGGAGTTCTGAGGGGTCCAGTTAATTGATTATTGAATATTGTTATTATTCCTATGGGGTTGCAATCCCTTTCAGCTCCTTCAATCTTTCCCCTAACTCTTCCATTGGGGTCCCCAGGCTTAGTCCAATGGTTGACTGTGAGTATCTATATCTGTCTATGTCAGGTGCTGGCGAGGCCCTCAGGGAAGGCTGAAGGAAAGGCCATTCAAAGGACATTTATTAAAAGTGGACTATTCCACTGCCTTGGTGATTAGTGACTCTAAAGAGAATTTTCAATAACCTAATAAAAGAAGGGAAGTTGAAAATAGTTTACTTTTCATAAAACAATATTTATTCAAATGTATATAACACTACAGCCCAGGTATATGAATTTTATTTAATTTACTGGGCATTAATTTTGTTTATAGGATGTAAAATATAAAATATTCTCTTGAATTCTAAAATAAAGTAATATATTGGCATAGATTATCTCCTTTCATTTTAAGACTTCCTCTCTCTACTGTCCACAACTAAAATTATGAAATTTTGAATTTTTAAATTAATAACATTGATAAAGCTGTAATCTAAGTTTATATATTAAATGTCACATCCTATTATATATTACAATAACAAATTTATAGAGCTATAATCATAGAGCATGCCCATTTAAATCCTCCATCCTTTTCTGGCAGATGATGGTACCAATGGCTTAGTAACTCAGTGGAGCCATATATGACAGTGGTATGGGCAGTAAGACTAATGCCAGACTCCATGCTTCCCAGGGCTAAGTCACCATCAGCACTAGAGAGTACATTACCATATAAGACTATTCATGGAAGTAGGCAAGTCCACATAGTGCTTACTTGTAACTTAAGATTGTCATTTATGTAGATGTTTTACAAATGGTTTCATTTGAATGGTACCCAGGTGGCTCATACTGATGTCTTGAATTATTTTTATCTGTTTTCAATCCCTTTTGCTCTAAAACTGCTAAAAATTGTTTAGAAAAATATATAGACTAGTATAGGTACCTTCCATTTTTGTTGATAAAAATAAACAATATTAAACTAACTATACATGAATCTGTTTTCTGGGGTAATACTATTTTTCATTCAAGGAAAAACCAGTAAGATGACTAGAGTGCTCTCTGAGCTTTACTCTCATGGTGCATGGTAACAAACAGTTCTGTCTGCTGTGGGGCCACTGAGGCTCAGGTTGAATTAATCTGTCATATCATTTTGTAGGGGTCCAGGTGGTGGTAGACCTTGGCCAAACCCAACAAATGCCAATTCAGTGAGTATACATTTTGCACTTTGTAACGTTTAGCAGTGAAAAGCCTACTGCTTTTGAGAGCTTCAAGGTCTGCTGTGTTATGCATTTAAAGTAGTAGCTCAAAAAGCAGTTTTGTTTACATTCTTTTAGAAGAAAGTGTATCTTATTTTTGAAATCATATATTTTTAATTTCATTACGTAAATATGTGTTTTATGTCACTTTTTCAAAATTTCAGTCAGATTTTCAGAAGTGACGGTAGAGATAGTGAGCATACTACAGTAGTTTGTAAAGCAGTCTGTCCTCGTCATAAGGCTTGGTTGGTCCTTTAGACCACCTAGAGGTCACCAAGCTGCCAGCTAAGCTGAGGCTCAGCAGAGGAGGCTGAGGCTCACACCAGCAGGCACGTGAGGTACTGTTGCCTAGTGCCTGTCAGCGAAGGTGCCACTGCTGCACACTTGTGTGTTGGACGTCCTGGGGGTTTTGCTTATATTTTCATGACAGTGTCTCTCTTAGGAGATTACAGAAATGTATGCACAGGTTAGAAAATTAGGCTACTGGGTTTTAAACACAATGATTTTAGTTTTATGATCCTGGAGTGAGTTTTCTTCATCTTTGAAAGCATAAGCATTTCAGTGTGTGACACAAGCCTGCTTTATAGCATAGGGTAGAGGGTACACGTGCACATATACCCAAGCTAAGGATGAGTGGGGGCCAGGCAGCCTGAGCTTCACTCATAAGCATTTCAGTGTGTGACTGGCACAAGCCTGCTTTATAGCATAGGGTAGAGTGCACACTTGCACATATACCGGAGCTAAGGGTGAGTGACAGCCAGGCAGCCTGAACTTCACCTGTGGAGTCCCTGAGTGCTGACCAAGAGGGGACACACCTTGCTGACTGCACAGGCGCTTCTGTTTACTGGAAGGTGCCTGAACGCTAAGTAAGTCTGAAGCACAGCATATATTTAAGATTAATTCAAAACTTCAAAACAGTGACAGTGTGTGAGGAAAGGGGAAGTCACCCCAGATATAGTGCTGCTGGAGAGCAAAAGCCACCTTCCTCCCAGGCAAGCGAGTCAGCCATTCTTTAGAAAAAAGATTAACTTGTATAATTTTACTTAGTCATGATATTTACTAATTATTTATTGGGTAAAGAGGAAGATACTGTTTCCACTTGGCCCCCAGTGAACTGTTCAACTAGTCTTTCTCAAATATTGTTTTGCCAGATTGTACTGTGGTGTGTATAACCTCTTTCCTGGGCTTTCAGTTGCCCCTATGCAATAGGAGACTGCTCCTTTGTGCTTCTTGTTCTTTGCCTTAGCCACTTTATTCAAGATTTCACTTTGAAATGGCATCTAACATGCAGCCCCAAATACATTTCTTTTGTTCCATTAAAATACCTATTATGTGCGGTGGAAAAATACCATTTTCATTTTGTGTGTGGGTAACACTGAAATCTCTGACAGTTTTCCTAGTACTAGAACCTGGAAGGAATCCCTGTTACCTTCATGTTTGATGAAACTACATAGAAAAGTGAAGCTGGTACTGTACCTTAAGCTTAGATTGCAGCCATCCAGACAACAGCTCTCATGATTACCAGCACCTTTTGATAACATACCTGAGAGTGTAGCCTAAAGCCATTAAGGAACATGGATGGCATTTGGGGAAGTGGTAGAGAAATAGCTCTGTTGTACCTGGTAGTGTATTTAATAGGGGCAGAGAGAAGCAATTCCCACATTCTGATGAACTCAGATGCGAGGGGTCCTGTGCCTTCAGGATTCATCTATCCCACCTTTTTCGTTACTCATCCAACCCCCTCCCAGTCCTTAATATTTCTAAAAATCCTGATTTAAATCTGACTCAGGTTCCACAAGTTCAAAAACTGTGCTGTCTTTTATGTTACTAACCATGTTCCTTTAGCTAACATGAAGGCTATGTGTTAGCCCAGATTGTTATGTTTTATAGCTTCCAGTGAACACAAAAGAATGTCCCTTACCAGTTACAGAAAGGAATTCAAAGTAACCATTAACTGAACTAGAGTCATGCGCTCCTTCACAAAACAGGCGGACAGAGTAAATAGGAACTGGCCTAAGTTGTGTGATTACTCCTGGGCCCAAACAACCCAAGTCAAGTCAAAATAAGGAAAGTGTCATTAGCTGGATAGTATGAAAGGGGTTGTTAGAATGAGGATTTGTCACAACACCAAATCTTTTGTACAGTATTATATTAATCAGTTTACTGATTTGACAGGGGGGAAAAAGGAGGAAAACCCTTTAAGGAAAATAAGTGATTAACCATAAGGAAAATACAGTACAAGTTTTTTTAATTAAAAAAAAAAAAAACTAAAACCTGGTTCCTGCTTTCTGCTGGCGTAATGCATGATGCTGTCCCCCACAGCCAGGACTTACAGGGTCATTGATTACTTTTCTACTTGAGAAACTAGAATGACACCAGTCATTTTAAAAGCAGAAGTCACTGCTTTAGCCCTTCTTCATACCACCACAATCATGAATATTATAGTGCAGAATTCCTTTCTAGCTTAGTCATACAACATATTTGACCCTTAATTTTCTTATCAGCTTTTTAAAAATGATTCTGACCCTCTAGCTCTGTGATCTTACTTATTATCTGTGTCTTATTTTAACATGTTTTAAAGTATTTATTTTATATATATTTATATAGTACTTAATATAAATAAAATAAATACATATATAGCATTGTGTGCGTGCACCCACATACGCATGTGCATATGCATGCTTGCCTGAGTGTATGTAGAAGTACCACATGTGTATAGGAGCCCATGGAGTTCAAAAGCACCCATAGGAACTCCTCTGGAACTGGAGTTATGACACCATTTGTTATTGAATGTGAAACAACTCTCAATCCTCCAATCCTGCTTATTGTGGTTGGCAACGCCCTTTGCCATTTCATACTATGCTATTAGATCCTTCTGGCAACTCTCAAAAGTGCAGGTTCAGTTATGTACAGGAGTAGGAGCCCAAATGCTGAATTATAGTCAGAAAACCGAAGAATATAATGTAAAAATAGTGAATACATAAGCGAAAATGGAAGACTTTGTCTAGACAAAGATGGAAATAAATGGATCAGCTAGATGAGATAAAGTATTTAAGTGTTTAGAAACTAGATCTGTCTTACCTGTGACGGAGCAGTGAGGACTTAGGGGATGAAAAGGCTGGGTGAGGGTGCTGCCCTTGGAGACTAACAGAAGGAAGGTGTTGCTTGCTTTTTCTCTCTAGGATAATAGATGTAATTTAAAATCTGTAGACAATGGCAGCCGACCTGAAAATGATGCTTGTGATGTATGGCAAGGGGGCTGGGTATCTACTCAGGATGACATCCGAGCTCTGAAGGCCAGCTCACAGAGTAAAACACAAGCCCAAAATTCAGAATTTGTTTTTCATTCAGAAATGTCATGAGCTGTGTGTTGGAACCATTTGGTAACTTGAAATCTGACAAATGAGAATAGTTATACCAAAGAAGTGGGTAAATACAGCTCAAGAATTCTTCTTCCTCCTAAAAATGACAAGGTTTATATGCACATCTCTTACACATCAGGGCTTCTGCAAAGGCTGAACCAGAAGATGTGAAGATGTCAGTGCAGTGCAGGTGCATGTTGCAATGTGGTTGTAGTTGGATCTTACTATCCTTGTTCCGTGCCTTCCTCTAGGAAATCTCTGTTGTAGAATGGAAGGCAACTATCAGGGGGTCAAAGAAATAGGAACCAATTTCCTAATCATTAGAAGAATGGATCTAAGAGACTTGAGAGGTGAATAAACTTCAGGCTATAGGAGAATGCAGAGGTAATTTAGTTACAAACCAACAAAGAAATAATTGACTAAGAACCAGAAGTGTAATGAAAAATAATCTGACATGAATACAGGATATGGTTTAAAGCATGAATAGCAAGAAAGATGTCAGGCAAAGGAATTTTCTAGATCTCAGTACAAAGGTTCTGAATTCTGAAAACGGGAAGAGAAATAGTGATGCTTCATAAAGTTCAGGAATGTAATATATTGGGAATAACAAAGAGCTAAAAGATGATTAGATTGTATCTTGCAACTTTTTAAGAAAGGTGTTAAACAGATCAGAGAAGGGAAACACTGGCCAGTGCTGAAGACAGGGAAAGACATTCATCCTAGGAATTGACAGGATATTAACACTGCAAAGGGGCAAATATTGGTATTTAAAAACAATGTAATTAGAATGTTTGGGTAGATCATGAACTGAAAGGGACATATGAAACCAAAGTCATGTATTTACAAAATTAAGTCAAAGGTCAATGCTGTGAGAGACCTTGGTACTCAGGGGAAGTAAGCCCCTTCCCTACTACTGACTGGACCTACAATAGCCTTGCGGTCTCTTGGGCTCAACACCATAGACAGCCAAGTAGAGGCTCTGGTGACATGTAGTCTGTGCTTATAGAAAGCAAGGACACTAAAAGGAGAAAGCCTTTTCAAATAGCATAATGTTAAATAGTTACAAAAATCATCAAATATTTAAAAGGGAAATTGTGGTCTATATGCTTCTTTATGATTTTACACTAGTGTGCTGTTATGGCAGGTCAGGGGCCATTCAGTGTACAGGATCCATTTTGCCACTCAGAAGACCTTATTCTGGTCTTGACTAGCTCATTCCAGGGTGATACATCATTGTCTTTTCTCAGAATAAAGCATATGGGCTGTATCATGCCAGTGAGCTTGTTGAAAAGGAAATGTTTAACTTTACCTATTGACACCTACACTTAGGGGCTTATTTTAGAGTGCATTTTTAATTCTTCACTGTGTCATCAGTGTTAGGGATTAAAACCATCTCATATCCAGAAAACAACCTCTTCTTGTTTGGACCTGATCCTCATAAATTATCAGTCTTTGGATATTAAATTCCTTTGAATTTATTACATTAATATTAACTAAGTGAGGAATGTGAGAATTCACATGTACTGCATGAAAGTAGCAGTAAGTTTTATCTGCACAGTGTACTAATCTGAGATTCCCTGGTTTTAGCTGTATGAGTATATATATATATATATATATATCTTTCCATTTATAGAATCTCTCATTAGTATCACCCAGTGGATACAACTGACCTAAGCCAATATAATTTGAAGCTACTGTTTTTAATTCCTCTTGACTGAAATCTACATTTTCTTGTGAATTCAATATAATATTATAGTTGCTTGGATTTTGGGACAGCACTTATGCAGATAGAAATTCCTTTGTGTTTTATTTGTGTATTACTTTGTGATGCATTTTAAACTTGATAAAGAGAAGTCAGTTCGTTTAATTCAGTCTCATGTGGTCACATGAATCAAAATATTTGTCTCTGTCCTGCTCCTGTTCCAGATACCCTACTCCTCGGCATCTCCTGGGAATTATGTAGTAAGTACATTTGGGTTTGTTTGCTCATAAGAATTGATGTTATGTTTTATTTGAGCAGTGGAATTGTTGCCCAGATGTTAGGATGAGCCCTGTGTATTGACCAAGAAGTGAACATCTTGAGTTGTTTCATATGCCAACCACAATACATATGTTGATGTTCATTAGGGAAACAGTTATCAGTCTGGATGGAATTGCCTTCAGTACTCTGCTTTACTTTGGCATATGTTTCTGGAAGCTACTACAATACTCTGTCCAATCATGAAGAGAGCCGTTCCCAGTTATACAATGATATGCTTGAATTCACAGCTCTCCACAAGAATAGTGCACACACCCCTCCCCAGCCCCACTCACCACACATAAAGGCTAGGAAAACATAAAACTTTATCCCAACAACAAAGTGGATTAGACTGCAGAATAAAGAAATAATTTGGAAGGATCTTTTAGGCTTTTTTTTTCTATTCCTAGAGATTGAAAAAAAAACAAACAAACAATTTCCTTGTTACCATCTATTACATGTTAACTTTTCTCAGTAATTCAGTAAACTTGAAGCCAAATTACCAGATTTTGGACCTCCTCTTTTAAAGTCACAATGTCCCTTTGGCCATCACCCCTTTTAAGTTTCTCGTTACATCCAAAGGATACCATAAGGGAAAATTTATTTTACAAAATTTAAGAGAAAATATTAACAGAGAATTGAAGATGAAATGGTAAAATAAGAAGCCTTTCCAAGGATAATTTCCAGAGGTTATGTGCAGCGAGAGTGCTGTAAATAGGAATGCACAGAAGAAAGACAATGAGAGTTTAGCCCCTGCAGAAATACTATTTATTACCATAGAGAAAAGTACATGCCACTCTGGGCCTGGGCTCTTAGTGCTCAGTGTTCCTCTAAGCTACCCAAGCCACAGTCCAATTTTTAATATCATTTGTAGGAAACAACAGAAAAGGAAGGAGGGAGGGAGGGAGGGGAGGAAAATGAAAAAGAAAGGATAAAACTCTCTTAAAGTCAGTTAATAAGCCTGATAAGGTTTACTAAATTAAAATGCATCTATTTAAAAAAATTATTGTTTACTTAGTGGGAAATGCATATATTATTTGAAGTAGCTTGTAGGCTGTATGTACGCACTCAAAGTAAATATTTAAGTCTCTTGAGAACAACTTGTTGTCTAAACTATGCATTTAGTTGTCAGAATTAACTGTGGATCTGCCTCATGCCTGGTGCAGTTGGTTATGGAGCTGCAGTCTCAGGGGCATTGGTTAGGGTGAAGAGCGGGTCTCATTTCCCACTGAAGTGGTGCTGTATCGTGTTGACCTAAGGCTGAGAGAACGAAAACAGCAGCAGTGGGTTGGTAATATCTAAATGGATATTTCTTCACACTCTCTGTGTGAATCTCTTACTAGCTTTAGTAAGTGCCAGTGACACAAAATGTAAGATTATGATGACTATGATAGCAAACAAAGTACAAGGGAATTATTCGTATTTTGTTGATTTGTAAAGGCTCTGTTAAGTAGTTTCTCCTTACCTCATTATAGGTGATGTGATTAAGTGATGAATAATAAACCAATGTTACGGGCTCATTGTTTTTGGAAACTTGTCAAAACAGTCTCAACATAGTTAAGCTAAATTATGTTTTGCATAATATTGAGATGATTGTACATCAAGAAAATAAATTACAGAGGAAATATAGTTGTTTTGTTTTTAAATTTGGATTATTATAGAGATAAGTATAACATTTTTCTGCCTTTCCTTATGTCGTTTAATGAAATGCTTTATTTTTACTGAAATTTTGTGTAATTATTTAGGGTCCTCCAGGAGGTGGAGGACCACCAGGAACACCCATCATGCCTAGTCCAGCAGGTACTGTAATTCACACTAGCACATGGGCATTTGACTCCTAGGGTAAAACCAGAGTATAGAAATGGTTTTTGAATAAACTTGGGAATTTTCATTGTCTCAGCATGATTAAAAACAGTAGTGAGAGCAAGTCAGAAGATGTCCAGTTCCCCCCTCCCTTTTTTTTAACTAATTATTGCATTTGTTTACATCTCAAATGATATCCCACTTCCCTGTTACCGCTCCACCAACTCCACATCCCACATCTACCCTTCCCCATCCCCTTTGCCTATATGAGAGTGTTCCCCCACGGCTTTAGTACTATTAAGCATTTAGAGAATTCCTCTTGTATGAATAACAAAGAGTTAGCACGAGCATTGTGTTGATTTATATGAATTGTCCTGTTATTTAACTTACTAAAAATCCCTTCAAACTGAAAAGAATCCATATCCCCTCCAACTCAGAAAAAAAGTCTACAGTAGTAAAACCTTCAAAGCTTGAGCCCTTAGGCTAGCAAACGGATGCCACTCATATATCTGTTACCTTACTAAGTGTGGGTGTGCTTAGAGTACTGCTTACTCCACATGTCTACAGGAATTTATTGGTTAACAAGTTTACTAAGTAGTAATGAAAGATTTTTGTTTTTGTTTTTGTTTTTGTTTTTTCAAGACAGGGTTTCTCTGTGTGGCCCTGGCTGTCCTGGAACTCACTCTGTAGACCAGGCTGTAATGAAAGATTTTTAATCTTCTAAAATAAGATATTCTTGAGAATATCCATAATATTTAACATAGCATTTCTTTTTTACCTCTTGAGAATTTCGTACAAAGTATTAAACATGTTTGAAGACTAATAATTGGAATTTAAATTGTCAAAGATCTATAAAATTATATAGAACATGTATTAGGGGCTATTAGATGGTTCTGAAGAGTTCACTCTATAACCCTAATACTATAAATGATTGGAGATATAATTCAGGATTTCTATATGAAAATGCTCATTTAATATTCTCAATAGTTAAACAAGCTAATTTTCATTCCTATCCCAATATTAGTGAAATTATTAAATTTCAAATAAATTAAGGCTTTCAGTGTTTCTTAGTAGTAAAACATGAGAAATATTTATAGTTGAAAATAATTTTAGTATGACTCACTGTAAAGTCAAATGTTCTTAAATATTTAGATTTAACTCTAAGATATTCAGAAGTTTAAAAAAATCTTTACTATTAATACTGCCAGTAAATAATTTCCTGTTTTATATTTTTATTTAAAACCAAGTTTGATAATACAGAATGTTACCTTGACTTTACTGGCTTCTGTCTATCCGTAAACATGTCATCGCCTCTAACTTCAAACTGTCCACACTGAAAATGAAGCAGAGTCCGTCCGTCTGTCCGTCCAAGATGAACTATACGAACTGATCTCCTCCCCTGCATTTATTTCCCTCTGATTTTGTGAAGTTAATGTGTGATTTATGACGTTAGCGTGGGATTGGTGTTCATGTCTCTACAGACTACAGCCTAGCTTCAAGCAACCCTTTGCATAGATAGTGATAAGTATCCCGATCCCCTTTCCACCTGCCAGCCTTGTTTGCATACTTTCATAGATCATCCTTTAACCATGAGTTGATCCTCAGCACTAAGATACACTTTAGTGGAAACCTCGCCCATGAATCAAAATGAGCCAGGCATTTCCTAGAAAACCGTCCTTACTCCTCTTGATGATTTTTCTATCTTTTGGATGAAATTATATGTTTAATTAGTCTTAAAGTGATAAATTCATTTCTTGCATATTTAAATTTGTAATCCATTTTTTCTTTCACCAAAAGTAAAGATAAAAGCCATTTAAAGTTTTCATATATTTAAAAAGAAATCTAAAATTTTCTGAAATATGATAGAACTTTTTAGACAGATTAATTGCAGTAAATCTAATTTGTTGTCTGAAGCACACAGACTGAGTAAGATATAGTCTCTTTCTTTCTGATGAACTCTTGATGTCCAGTTGTGAACAGAAGAGAAGACTAGCAGAGCATTAACTGATGCAAGCAAGCTGTGTTGCATTGCCTGCAGAGCATGTATATTCAAATACCTCAAGGGAAAACTCATATTAGAAATAGCATTTGAGGGGCTGGTGAGATGGCTCAGTGGTTAAGAGCAATGGCTGTTCTTCCAGAGGTCCTGAGTTCAATTTCCACAACCATGTGGTAACTTAAGACCATCTATAAAGGAATCTGATGCCCTCTTCTGGCATGCAGGTATAACTGCAGACAAACCACTCATTAAAAAAACAAAAACAAAAACAAAAAACCAAAAACATATCTTTAAAAAGAGAAAGAAAAGAAATAGCAGTTGACGTGAGTCTTGGCAATTTTTAGTAGGTGACAATGGCTGAGAAGATGCTCAACAGCAACAAAAATGTGAAGATGTGCAAGGCTGGTAATGGGCAAGAAAGAATAAGTAATCTAACATGGCAGACATATTTCATAAATTACGACATGAACAAGTTAGAGCCACAAAAATAGGTTGTGACCTCAGTTTGCATTCGAAACCAAGGTCAGTGTGAGGGGCTGTATTGAGTACTATGCATTGAATTCTACTCTAGAAGTAACATCTAGCTGAGCATACTGGCACACACCTTTAATCCCAGCACTGGGGAGGCAGAGGCAAGTAGATCTTTATGAATTCGAGGCTATGCCATCTGGGTCCACACAGTGAGTCCCAGGACAGCCAGGTAGACATAGTGGGACCCTGTCTCAAAAGTTAAATCTAGCACTGAGA
Organism: Montemys delectorum; assembly: GCA_019843815.1. Taxonomy (NCBI): domain Eukaryota; kingdom Metazoa; phylum Chordata; class Mammalia; order Rodentia; family Muridae; genus Montemys; species Montemys delectorum. The sequence continues at coordinate 7,217 of JADRCD010185717.1, read as the reverse complement.
TTCATAGATCACTGTTAATAAATGAATAGTAAATAATGTCTCACTCACTCTTAAGTGACACACACTGAAGTCACAAGCCAGTTAATATTTAATGAGTAGCCACACAAAAGGGGCAGAAACAATTAAGTATCTCTATCTGTGGTTACTACTATGAGAAAGCGTATGATTTTACTCTCTTGATCAATACAAAATACATTTTTCAAATACTTCATCATTTTCAAAATAAAGATCTATTATTACACCGCTAAGTAAACTTTATAGTTGTAAGAAAATAAAAAACTGTGATTCATAACTAATACTTCTTCAATGTAAAATAATTCACTTTTACTCTATGTTCACCTCAATTATATATGTGGAGATTTAAGTAGAGTTAGCTAATAGTCATGAAGTATAAGTTTTAGAAAGGTGTAAAAGCTTGCATATATTTATACAGAATACATTGTAGTTATTTTAATAAAAGGACTAAAAAAAAGTTGTTGAAATTCAATTGTTGCCATTCATGTCTATAACTCAGGAGACTGAGACAGGAGGATTACTGTGAACTCTGAGCCAGCGGACTACCAAGTGTGGTCCAGGCCAGCCAAAGCCATAAAACAAGAGTGTCTCAAAACAGAGAGAAAAAACAGTAGAGGGGTCTGATTTTGACTTCAAGCAAGATAGTTTCTCTTTCTAGTCTTGCCGTAATCTCACTTTTGAAATTAAGTCAGTATATTCTACCAAGTTTATTCTAAAATTCAATTTTCTTTTCTATAGGAAATCTAAGAAAATTGTGAAAATTTAAAAGCTACTAAATTTGAAGTTTTAAAATTGTCTGATATGTATATATGTCATTGTTTATGGAGTAAAAATTAATCCATGTTTTATGAAAAAAATATTATAATGTTTGTTTTTTAAAGTAGTATTCAATTGACTTAAATTACTGAAATCATTATACATCTCATCGTGTTTGTAATTCATGACTTTAGAACACTGAAGTCTGGGTCAGAAATGACTGCCAAGTATTTGTTTCTAAACATAAGTAATGACTATGTCAGGTGCGTATCTAGCTGTCAGGTTCTATGTATGCCAGGATCACCTTTGGTTATTATTTTGTTATGACTTTAGTAAAGATCTTAATTAAGTCATGTTTTGTTTCAGATTCAACTAATTCTGGAGACAACATGTATACTTTAATGAATGCAGTACCTCCTGGGCCTAACAGACCTAATGTAAATATAAGTTTTAAATGTATTTGAACTACAATATAGTAATGATCCAAATAGATATAAATGTTATGCTCATATATTTTTGTGTTAAGGTAATTAAAACATATTCGAGTCTTAGAGTCTTTTAAAATATTAAACTCCTTTTATAGGTGCAGAGGCAGAGGAAAGAGTAGAACATAGCACATTCACGGCTATTGGGCTCACAGATCTAACTTCTTAGCCTTGCTCTAAAAACTGAGTGAAAATAGTCCACTCAGTCTGCCTCCCAGTCATCGGTAGTGTGTATGTATCCCAAGTTAGTGTGAGTGTGTTTGTGTTTGTGTGTGTGGGGGGGTCCTGCTGGTAAGTGTGCTATGGGATACAGATGGAAGTCAACAGAAACCACTTGAACAACCTGTTCTCTCCATCACTTTGGGAATCCTGGGGACTGAACTCAGGTTTTCAGGTTTGGTGGAAAGTGCCTTTTTTAGCTGGCCATCTTTTCTACCTGTATGTGTCTGTATAGACACTTGATGATAAGCAGCACCCTTGTACTCCTCGGAAGCCATGTGAGCGTGTGGTCTGAGCCATGTTTGCACAGAGCTGGTGCCACTCAGCGTTGTCCGAATAGCTTTCCCCACTAAGCTCCCCAGCCTGCCTGCCTGTCTTCTTTCTTTCCTCTCTGCCTCCCTCTTCCCAGCTCCTTCTCTTACCCATCCCTTCCTTTCTTGGTTAATCTGCTCTGGTGCTGAAGGCTAGTGTGCTCCTTAACAGTTAGCACACCGTAGTCAATACTGCAGTCCATATGTGATGGAACAGGACTTCAGCTTGGGAACAGTAAAAGAAACTGCTGATCTCAGTAGGTGCCTACCTTCAAGTCTGAGGTGATGACAGGTCACTCACCTGCCTTCAGATTGGCATGGAATCATTCTAGAGGAGTCAAGGGGAAGGAAAGGGCACTGACCTGGAACTTCCCATCACAGCTCTACCCAGCATGAAAAGAAACAGTCCCTGTGCTTTCAAGGTGTGCCGAGAGCTGCAGTAGAGTATGTGACCTAGGCTGACATGGCCCACATGACTAAGGAGACCTAGTGATGGTTAGCTCTCAGTAGGTAAATGTGTTTAACCTGCAAGATGAGACCATGCCCTGTGCCCATTCAGACACTGGTCTATTCCCTTCTAAGGAGGAGTGTATACTGGCATCCCGCTTCAACACAAATGTCCTTTATAATAAGCCAATAGCACCTGCAGCTTCTCAAGAACCAAACCAGGAGAACAAGAGGAAATGTCTCTCAAGCAGAGAACGCTGATCTTCTCATCAGTATAGCTTTCCATATTTCTTCCCTTGAGAGAAAAAAAAAATGGACAGAAAAGACTAGCCTTAGGATCCAGAACAGAGATGAGAGAAGGGAGTGAGATGGTTAAAGAAACACGGCCTGCAAATGTATCCTGGAGTCTCCAAAACTCCAAAGCCAGGACAATCTCTGGAATGTTAATAATGTTAAAGTCATTTTCCATGTAGTTACAACTTCTTTCTTCATTTTTAAAAACAGTTTCCAATGGGCCCTGGATCAGATGGTCCCATGGGTGGATTAGGAGGAATGGAGTCCCATCACATGAACGGCTCTTTAGGTAAGGCTCAGCTTTTAAATTATTTAAATGGATAGAATGAATACATTAGATGTATAGAATAAACATTTTTTTAGGTAAGGCTTGGCTTTTATATTAGATGGATAGAATAAATTAAAAATAAAATGTTAATTTTATTCCATGTGGTATTATGGTCTGCAAAGCTTTTCCATGTCATCAGAATGGAGGTGTAGTCCATAGTGTATTGGTTATGAGAACTGGAGAACATTTGAAAGTCAGAGTGTGGGAGTTGTTCAGTGCAGTTTGCCCTGTGAATATCAATATGAACCTATGAAAATGTAAGTGTCTTGTGGCCAAAGGAGTTCTGTTCTTCCACTCAGCATGTGCGCCTTCCCACAGGGGGTTTTATCTCCAGACTGTGAGCATAATATCAGAGAATTACAATTCAATACAGCTCTTATAATAATTCCTTAGTTTTGTTGTATATTTTAATGTTTGCCTCATTTTAAAATAAAGTTAGTAACTAGCTTTGATAATAATAATTCTTTTATGAGACCATGATCTGCACCTGCCCTCATGATAGAGCCAAGCTCAAGTATACCAGTAGTTAACAGCATGCTTCATGTACAATGCATTGTTAACGTATGGAGCCAAATATATGTAAGTGAACAAAATATTTACAATGGTGAGATGTAGAGAAAAAAAACAAAAAACAAACTGACTAGGCCTGTTCCTGGGTAGAAGGTATACGAATGAAGTGCTTGTGCTCATAGGCTAGGCTGAAAGCTGGCCATGGGCCCAGGCTGGGAGAGAGCCTTTCATATCCTGTCGCATGAGCTATGCTCTAGTTCTGCTCTGCTGGGATTTCCTTCCCATACTCAGGGCAGCAGCTCGCCCCTCAGCTCTCTGAAAGTCTGTGTTAACCATTTCAGAAATTATCTGCAGTACATTGATCGGCTTTTGTGCTTTTAAGGACTCATATGTATTTTTCCTAGACTTCAGAGTTTGGGTTCATTTACTTTTCATTGACATGCTCTGCACCAGGAAAATAAGAGGAAGTATCTCTCAAGGAGAGAACGCTGATCTTCTTGTCAGTATGCTTTCCATGTTTGGTAGCCAATAGGCACATATAACTATTTAATTTAAAGTTAGAATTTAACATTCAAATCCTTAGGCACACTGTCACATACCTGTGTATAGCAGGCACACATAATTTTACTGGTTACTGTAATGAACATCTCAGAGAAACATAGCCATCTTCCCATAGTGTTGGCAGCACGATTACAGAATTTGGTTTTTCAGTGGACTGCAAAACATGTTACTCTCAATCTGTCAGGTTGGAGAGTTAGTGAAAAAAGAGAGTGTTTGGTCATATTTAGAAGGCTTTGGTTACATTATTACTAGAGTGAGACATCCAGAAGAGTCTTATAATGGTTGACAACTAGTTTGTTACTTTCTGCAGTGAACATTATTGTAATTATTAACATGTGACAGTATAGCATGTGTGCATTGGGTGTGTGACAATGTTGGACCTTTTAACTCACAAGTCATGCTAATCCTTTATGTTAATTTTGCTGTTCAGTAAATGCTGTTATTAAAATGTTACAACATTTTACACTAAGATTAAAATAGTACACACTATTTTAATAGTGCACTAAGATTAAAATTGTTAAGAATAAAATAGTTCAAAGTAAAACTGATATTGTGACTAAATTAGGATTATTAATAATTTAGCATATAATTCCATTGCCCATCTCTCTCAAGAATCAAAATTAAAATGTAACATATCTTAAAGATATGTTTAGTTTCTATTGTGTATATGGAGTAATTATCTGTTTTTTCATATTAATGAAATATGTTTTGATATTTGGTTTAGAATATGGTTTAGAATATTGTCAGATATGCCTAGAAATGTCTGTCTTAAATTCTATCAGATTTACAATGTCATTTTCATTAAAAGATATAGATCTGTATGTATTATATAAACATTTAAATGTTTTAATTATGCCAGGCATGTAGATGACTCTCTGATGGTGTGCAGGGGGTCTGTAGCTCTGCCTCTGCTCTGCCAGTAGGATCCATTAGGATCCATTAGGATCCATTAGGATCCATTAGGATGCTGCTAGGAAGAAGCAGCTGGGCTCTGGGCTGTCAGAGGTAGCTCACTCCCCTTCAGTAGCTTCCATCATACATGCTTCTCACCTAACAATGGTATCTTTTCACACTTTGCTTCAGGCTCAGGAGATATGGACAGTATTTCCAAGGTGAGTAATGTGTATTCTGTTTTATCTCCATTTGATTCCACATGGGACTCTAGCGTTACTAAATGAGTTTTATTAATACTGTTCTTCAATATAAATTTAATCACTTAGCAATTAAAATACAGATATATATATATATATATATATATATATACACACACACACATAGTCTTTGAGAAAGAAAATGTGATTGCCAACTTAATCATGTTCTGATGCTACATAGTGAGCCACACTGACAGTTTGGGTGACCTTTTGAAAAGCTGTGCAAGTTTGCAAAGTATCTATAGCAGTGGAACAATAGGTACTTTGGAGATATTGGCCAATAAGGACACTGCATTTGTATGTCTGCTTGGTCTTGCATGCCTTCATTAGACAGGGCTAACATGCAGTCATTCTTCTAGTCCTCATAACAGCAGGAAAGGAATTAGAAGGACATTGCATTAATTCATATGGAAAAGTAAATGTGTCTGCACTTTCCTCCTTCAACTATTTGAACACATAAAATGAATCTTCTAAATAGATCGTAATGAAATTAAAGTAGTTCTCTGAGAGTCAAGTAAATTTAACATGTTTGATGAGAATTAAAATTAGCTAACACTAAATTAACTCCCTTTCAAAGTTTACTTTAGATCAGTGAGTAGAGAAATTCACTATGTAAGTAGAAGACAACCATGCTTTTATTCTACCAATATTTGTATAATAATATGAAGTTCCTGGCACCACAAAAAAATAAAATAAGATTAAATAAGCTGTAAAGCAGTTTAATCTAAGACTTCAAGCCTCAAATATTTTAAACTGCAACTTTGACATTGAATCTGGAGAGTCTAGTTACCTAGCTGTACAATTTCTATGGACACTTGGGTGAATGTGATTTATAACAGATACTAACTTACCTCTGTGAGAAATGCTATTCATACAGTCTGCTTTCAAAGCAGGAGTTCACAAACAAATATCATCTCTCCATCCTCAAGTGGTTTCTACTCACACAGGGATCTGTTCACTGGGTAAAGAACAATATGCCAACGCATCATGCTGAGCTCTAACTCCAAAGATAAGCACACATAAGACCACACTTCCAAGAAGCTCTGTGTAACTGAGCAGACCAAACTAGAAAAAGATTCAAAAGTCTGGGTCAGGCTTTGAGGATCAAAGAAACAACAAATTTACTAATTAAGAGAGTAGTTAAAGAATACTTAAAAGATAAAAATTGAAGACTCTGGCCGGCAAAATTACTCAAGCAGGTAAAAGCACTTGGAATGAAGTCTAGGAACCTGATTTCAGTCCCCAGACCTCAAGTAAATGCAGAGAGAAGTGAGTTCTGGAGGTTATACCTAACCCCTACCTGCATATCTATATCACACACACACACACACACACACACACACACACAAACAAATAAATCTCTAAAAAGTGGAGACCACAGGCTTTGAGAGGTAAACATTCTAGCCCAAGGAAATTTATGTGTGATGCTTTTTACATATATAACGTGAATTTCTTCCAAACTTAGAGAAAGGTTAAGTGGAAATGTAATAGAATCCCTGGTTATGGGATCAGTAAAATCTGAATTATATTTTAAAGTTGAATCTTAGATTAGAAATGCAGAGTCATGTGCCAGTACACTGAAATAAAAAACAAAAACAAAAAAAAACCTGTCCCCAACATAATTACAACAGCTAAAAACAGCCCTTTCCGGATTCTGCCATGCTCCCCTCCTAGATGGTGTGTCCAATAGTCAGCCTTTCTGCATGGTAATCTGTCCTCAGTGATGAGCCCTCCTGGAGACACTGACTACAGATATGGCCACAGTTAGATGAGCGTCTCAGTCTTCTTGCCCCTGTGCTTATCACCTGTCCGTACTGGTTTGGAATTCCAGTCTCAGAGGCCAGCTGCTCTTTAGACTGTGTCTCCTCTGGTCAGTGTGATTCTGTACAGCCCAGTTTCTTTAACCTTCCATTGAGGAGCTCATGTCATTTCCCAACACTCTACAGGGAATATTACTTCCAGGAAAAACAAAACAACCTATTTTTCCTTACCATTTTAAACTTTTCCAACATGTTCCAGTGGCAGAAGCAATGGGTTTTAAAGATCTGATACTGCCTTGACTTACATAGTGTTTGTTTAAAATTCCTTTTAACATATATATATATATATATATATATATATATATATATATATATATATA